>CAODLS012295835.1:0-12230 GCA_948243855.1 Flueggea neowawraea | reverse complement strand
CCTGTCAGAGTCACAAGGTTAGGTTTGATCCCTGCAGTTAACATCTTCGAAAACAATATAAAAGCCTCACCAGCTCTGCGACCTTGCACAAAACCTGAAATGATTGCATTCCATGTAACCAAATCCGGAACTAATCCTTCTTTAGTCATTGTAGACAAAAGTGCAAACGCTTTGTCGCTATCACCTCTCCTAGCATAGCCAGTTATCATCGTGCTCCACGTGAAATTATTCGGTTCCAAGCCGTCCAACTTCATTTTCTCAAACAAAATAATTGCTTCCTCAGTCTTTCCTACGTTACAGTACCCACAAATCATTGAAGTCCAAGAAGCAACATCTCTCTTAGCCATTCTATGAAAACATTACGAGCATAAGTTATACTTCCACATTTACCGTACATATAAATCAAAGCATTCCCTACACAGACCTCATTTTCAAATCCCAATTGCTTCACCACAGCATGGACTTCCTTTCCTTTATTCAAGTCAAGTAAACCGACACAAGCTTTCAACACATTTGAAAAAGCAAACTCGTTACAAAGTTGTATGATTTCTCGCATCAAACAGAAGTACTTAACAGCTTTTTCATGATCACCATTAAATGTAGAAACTAAACCATCCAATTGATAGCAAAAACATTTGAGTTTTCAATTCTTTCGAAAGCCCGGCTCGCAGATTTCACATACCCACAACTTGCATATACACCAACAAGCCTTTCATTCAATGACAAGATACTCAAATTGGACCCAGTAGTCACCAACCAAGCATGAACTTGCTTACCAGCTCCCAAAGCTTTTGCTTTTAAACACATTTGAAGCAAGAAAGCTGCATTGTTGGCTGTCAAGTTGCTTCTTGACAAAAAATTTGGCATTTTCATGATACCAACATTTTCCCTCTTGAATTAACACTAAAAATTCAAAAATATGACAAGTCCTTCAAATCCTGAATTATACTGCCTGCCACTTACCCATATTTTGAATCAGAGACATCGTCAAGATTTTCCTTTTACATCAGAAAAAGCCACAAGATCAAAAACCCAAAAAGAGAGAAAGAGCGGCAGAAGAGACTCAACAATCAAAACGAAGACGACTGAAAAATCCTAAAATCTGGCAAGACGTTCACCGCCGGCGAGACTAACTTGTAGATATTGCAAGTACGAGGTAACTGACTCTTCTCCAGCTGGGTCCTACAGTGGTTTGAACGGGTATGGGCATGTTTTGTTGACTAAATGACTAAAACGCCCTCGGCATTCTAATCTGAAACCCTGCTTTTCCCCACTGTCTCAGCAAGAGCTAGAGAGAGACAGAGATGACGGGCGAACAAAATACAAATGGTAGTTCCTGTCGTCTTCCAGTGGTCTCCAACCAGACGGCAAGTCATTCTTAATTCTGTCAACTACCATGTCCTTTACAGACTTATTCATTTTCTCAAATTCATTTTTACAGAATTATTCATTTTCCATTTGCACAACTGATTTGTACCTAACTTAACTGAAACTTGTTCTGGTTATTAGATTGAACTGAAAAATGAGTATGGATCAGGAGGAACAGGGACTTGAACCAGTCCTTCTAGCATATTTATGACTTTCTTCATTGTGGGTCTTTCTGAAGGGTCTTCCTGAATGCACCATATTGCCACCATCACATGTTTCTCCACTCTCACCATGTCATGCATTGCCTCTTCATCACCCTCCATCAAAACTTGAAGTATTCCTTCTTTGTAACATTCAAATTGCCAATCTGCAAGTATTGCCTTTCTTGTATTAACTGCATTTTCATCCAGTCTTTGTCTGCAACAAATGAGTTGTAGCAGTAAAACACCGAAGCTGTATACGTCTACTTTGGCTGTAATGGGCATGTTCATGAACCATTCTGGAGCTAAATACTCTCTAGCCCCTCTAATGACTGTGGTGCTTCCAGTTCGGTCTATCTTCAACATCTTGGCTAGTCCAAAGTCTGAAATTTTGGCTGTCAGAGATTCGTCGAGAAGTATATTCTGAGGCTTGATGTCTCGGTGTATTATCTGCAAGTTGCATTCTTGATGGAGGTACTGGAGTCCTCTCGCAACTCCCAATGCAATTTGCATTCTTGTGAACCAATTAGGCCTGGAAGTTCCAAACAAGTGATTGCTAGACATCCATTGCTCATGTATTCGTACACCAAAAGGCAGTGTTGATCCTCATTGCAGAATCCTAGTAGTTTAACCAAGTACTTGTGGTTTGTTTTGCCAATGGTGCAGACTTCGGTGTGGAATTCCTGCTCTGCTACACTCTCCATTTTGTCTAACTTTTTTACTGCAACGCGTTCTCCATTTCAAGAACAGCTTTATAGACTGTTCGAAAGTTACCACTTCCCAGTTCTTCTTTCAGGGCCGTCTCAACGATTTTTGTGGCCCTAGACAAGTAAATATTTTGATGATTCTTCTTAATCATATATATGTGTGTGTATCATCAATTATCTGGCTTTCTTATTTTTTTAAAAAAATAATCAATTAAAATTTTCTATTTAAGTTTAGAAATCAACTTACTATTTTTTAATCCATTCATACTGTCATTTTCAAAAAATTCACAATTTTTAATTAAATTTCTATTTAAATCTTTTTTTTTTGTATTTAGTTGACTTAACAAAACACTAGAATTAATTGAAACTATGAACGTATACCGACCCCTACACACTAATCAGTTTATTTAAGTATTTCATTTAAAAATATAAACTTAATACTGTTAGAAAAAAAATAAGAATTATTGTACATATTTTACATGTTGTTTATATAATTCTTTTCTTTTGATTTTAAATTATTTACTTAACATTAATTTCAAGACTTTTTAATAATATTTTAAACTTATTATACTTTTTTTTGTTTATTTTAGGGCCTCTAATCTCTTGAATATAATACTCTTTAAATATTTTTATCATTTTTTGTCGAGAGAAGGGCCTGGATTGCGCACAAATCTTGACCAAATATGGTTAATAACATGGTTTCAGAAGAAAAAAAAAAGACTAATTATGCTTGAACAGATAAAAAGTAACACCTAAAAAATTGTGAACCGAGAGCCTCCACGTTAAGGACTAGTTATCCTTAGTCGCCTGTGCCTAGAGCCGGCACTGCTTATTTGGTTATTGTGTTTAGATTGCTAACAACCCATTGTGTAATATTTCTTAATTATTTCACTCCAATATTAAGTGGTGTTTTAAAATTTTCATATTTTTTTGTGAAGTTGCAATACAACCTCAAATTTACGTGCTCCAACTTATTAGTTACACTCAATTTGCATTAATCTATATCTTTGTGCTAGCCTTAAATGTTTGTAGGGCAGGGATCTGTAAATGAAACAATATAACTTTGGATTTTGTGGTCGCATGGTTATAATATAAAACTGTATTACTTGGCAAAAAAAGACGAAAGTGTTTGTAATTTTTGCAAAATTATTTGAAAAGAGAATATATTATAAATAAATTTATGTTGTTAGAATTTTTTTTTTGAATGTTGATGTATGGATCAATGGTATTTTGAGAGTACCGAAGTTCATCTTTGTTCAAGTACTAGGATAGTTCAGATCAATAGATCAGAATTTCAAGAAAGATAATCTAACCACTCTTTTTTTCCAATTAGTTTCACCTATTTGTGTTGGCATCTCTTGAATTTTAAGTGGTAGTGTATGCCACATAACTCACCATGATTAAAAAGATCAACCAAACTACATTTATTTAAAATTCCTTTTAAGGTCAATAATGATCATGGACATATGAAGAAAAAAATATTAAACAATATTGTAATGTGCTTTTGCTGTCAGGATGGCTAAAAAATTGTTATTTTTTTAAATTTAAATAAATTAATAGACATAATTTATTTTTTTGTTATGATATGGTTGAGATGCTAGAAGATTGGACCAACCAAGTTTAAAATGTTTGTATTGCCATTGAAAAATGGTTGTTTTAAAATAGAATTTTTATTTTCTAAAAAAATCAAACAATTCTTTTTAAAAAATATTTTATAAAATAAACATGCGCAAAGGCATTATGCTAGTTCTAACTAATAATTGGATGGAAGCCAATAAAATAATATGAGAAACACCATCCATACCCCTGCACTGTACCAATGTCTGATTCCATATAATAGAACTGGTGAGTGGTGAGGTAGATTTCAATGCTGCACTGTTCCAATGGGGTTTATCAGAATTTTTATAGTCTCAGTATTTCTATTTCAACAATCTTTAGCTGCAGAAAAAACCCACGAAGAGGGTCTTGATTATTTGACTCGAGAATTGCTGGCAGCAGCTAGAGAGCCTGATTTCTTCAAATGGGTAAGAGGACTGAGGAGGAGAATACATCAGTATCCAGAGCTCGGGTTTGAGGAGCATAAAACAAGCCAGCTTATCATGGATGCGCTTGATTTGCTTGGAGTTGACTATAAATGGCCTGTTGCCAAGACTGGGGTTGTTGCCACCATTGGGTCCGGCCAAGCTCCAGTCTTTGCTCTAAGAGCTGACATGGATGCCCTCCCCTTGCAGGTTCTCTCTCTCTTTTTCTCTCTCTAATCTGTTTCATCTGTTGTTTCTCAATGATTTTGCATTGCCCAATTGAAGGAAATGGTGGAGTGGGAACATATGAGCAAGATTGATGGGAAGATGCATGCCTGTGGTCGTGATTCTCATGTAGCAATGTTACTTGGAGCAGCCAGGTTACTGCAAGAAAGAAGAAACAAACTAAAGGTAAAATCAGATTCAGGACGGAAAAAAACTTGCAAAGTCAAAAACTTTTGGCTTTTCTTGTTTAAAATTACTGAACTATGGCTGTTTCTTGTATGTACTCCATGAAGGGAACTGTGAAGCTTGTTTTCCAGCCTGGAGAAGAGGGTTATGCTGGTGCTTACCATATGTTGCAAGATGGATGCCTTGATGATTTCAATGCCATCATGAGCATTCATGTTTTGCCATCATTCCCAACTGGTTCCATCGCTTCAAGACCAGGTCCAGTGCTTGCTGGTGCGGGTATGTTCACTGCTACAATCCATGGAAAAGGAGCTCATGCTTCATCACCACATCTTGCCAGGGACCCAATTGTTGCAGCATCATATGCAATAATTGCCCTCCAGCATATTGTTTCTCGAGAGACTGATCCTCTTGAGGCTGCAGTAATACTCTTCTTTTCCTTCAAATTAATTCCTGAATAAACTTATTTCTTGGCTGGTTATGCATAATCCTTCTGGAATTACATAAGTGGTGACAGTTGGGTCAATTGAAGGAGGAAAAACAGGAAATGTCATTCCAGAGTCTGTAAAATTTGCTGGAACCTTTAGGAGTAGAGTAATGAACGTATCTCCTACCTGCAGAGAAGAATTAGAGAGGTAAAAACATGGTCTCATTCCTTGCTAATATTCAACATCTGATTATTCTATCATTCAATTCCAGGGAAAGTACATAGTAACAGAATGTGAAATTACTTGCTGATTATTTCAACCTGTAGATCATAGAGAATGAAGCGGCAGTGCATCAGTGCAATGTCTCTTTGGACTTCATGGAGGACAGACAACTGCCTCATCCTGTCACCATTAATAATGAAGCTGTGTATCAACATGCAAAGAAAGTTGGAGAAGTCATGCTTGGAGAACA
Organism: Flueggea neowawraea; assembly: GCA_948243855.1. Classification (NCBI taxonomy): domain Eukaryota; kingdom Viridiplantae; phylum Streptophyta; class Magnoliopsida; order Malpighiales; family Phyllanthaceae; genus Flueggea; species Flueggea neowawraea. Next base: position 6,623 of record CAODLS012295835.1, on the reverse strand, counting down.
CAATGTGCAGACTCTCCCGGTGACCATGGGAGCTGAGGATTTCAGCTACTTCTCGCAGAAAATGCCAGCTGCAATATTTGTTATTGGGATGGCGAACAATACTTTGAAGTCAGATCGGCCGCTGCATTCGCCATACTTCTTTATTGATGAGGACGCGCTCCCGGTAGGCACTGCTCTTAATGCTGCAGTAGCAATGTCAGACTTGGATAGCCATGCTGTCAAAACTTGTGAGGAACCTCAGATATTTCCAACTTTTGAAGCAAAGGCTATTTAGGAAAGAAGCCAACAGGTCACAAGTCTGATGTACACAAATCAGCTAACATGCAGTCATCCTCATAAACATGAACGAGTAAGTGGCAATTTTGTATGAATTGCATAAGTGAATAAATTGCTGAAGTTCTTTGCCTGATGTTCACTTGTTTATTGTTAACTTGTTCTTTGAGTTTGTTTTGAGCATAAATAAAGTCTCAAGAATACAAAAATATACAAATACAATTTAAATATGCTCTGCCATAACATTGCCTAGCAAATACAAGACCGCATATTGAAGCAAAAGTAGGCCGACAGCATTAATTCAATAGTGATCTACAACAAACTGGAAGGCCGAAGGATAGCCTCATCGAATAGGCTCTCAGGCTTCAGCTAATCTCTTTGCTCATCATATTCACACAAAAACTTGCGTCGGTGTGTTCAATTTTGGCACACTAACTTGCGTCCGTGAGCGCAGTTATCACAATCTAAATGCATTTTTCCCATGTTAGACCAGACGCACCAATTTGAAACGGAGTAGCAAGCTTGTAAAATGAAGATGCCACTGGATTTGATTCATCTCATTAGTCTCAGGGCAGAATAATTGGATTAACAATCTGATTCCAGGAAATAAATCCTTTCGATCCTATACCCAACTTCGGCCAGGAATTTTTCTTAATCCTCTCTCCTTCATTCTCTCCCTAACCAGAGAAACATCCGACCACTGGTCTGCCGCAGCATATGTGTCAGATAAGAGCACATAAGTACCAGCATTTTGAGGTTCAAGCTCAAACATTATATTGGCAACAATTTCTCCCAAGTCAACATCACCATACAACTTACAAGCTCCGAGAAGTGCGCCCCAAGCACCCGCATGAGGGTCCACAGGCATCGATTTCAGAAGTTCATAAACTGCTTTTAACCGACCTGTCCGGCTAAGAAGGTCAACCATACATGCATAATGATCAGCAGAAGGAACAATAGAGTACTTGGTCTTCATGGTTTCAAAATAATGCCAACCCTCTTCAACAAGCCCTCCTTTACAACAAGCTGTTAATATGACATTAAATGCCACCTCATCTGGGATCAACCCCTCCTTTACAACAAGCTGTTAATATGACATTAAATGCCACCTCATCTGGGATCAACCCCTCACTTAACATTCTCTCAAATAAAGCAACAGCCTGATTCTCTTGCCCATGAACAGAGAACCCTTGTATCATCGAACAATACGTAGTCAAATCTGGTCTAGGCATCTCTTCAAACAAAGTTTTGGCTCTAACCATGTTCCGCACTTTGCATTCATGTCAATAAGTGCAGCAATAACATGACCTCGACCAATATCGATTGAGCTCTCCCTCAAATAACCATCAACCCATTTAGCCAAATCCAAACTACCCAATTGAGAACAAGCCGACATCAAGCTGACCAAAATAAACTCATCTGGCTTAACATTCATCAACTCCATCTTCCGAAACAGCTTCACAGCCTCACCAGGCTGCCCATTCTGTGCATGCCCTGAAATCAACGCAGACCAAGCCACAACATCCCTATCTGGGGCAACTTCAAACAAAGCCCTTGCTGCAGCCATATCTCCTGCCTTAGCGTAGCCATCAATCAGAACCGTGAAAGAAACAACATCCCTGTCAGGCATTTGATCAAACAGCATCTTTGCAGCCCCCAAGTCCCCGCTTTTCGCAAACCCGTCCATCATGGCATTCCACGAATTCAAATTCCTCTCAGGCATCGCATCAAAAAATTTCTTCGCATTCTCCATATCTCCGACACTTGCATGCCCGACAACCATCGCCGTCCACGTCACCACATTCCTCTGTGTCATTTCATCAAACACCTTACGTGCACTCGCCACCTCTTTACACTTCCCATAGACATTAACCAAACACGACCCAACATAAACATCCCCACCAACCCCACATCTAACCGCCGACCCATGAATGCACTGGCCGTCTCTTAACCGTCCGGAACAAGACTTAATAAGAGAAGGGTAGGTGAAACAACCGGGAGAAGCGCAGAGGGCTCTCTTCATGCGGATGAAGAAAGAAAAGGTGTCATATTGGGAATACAGAGAGAGCGAGCGAAGAAGGATGTTGAAGAGGATAGTGGAGGGGGAGTGAAGGCGGTGGAAGATGGAGACGGCGTAGGGAAGCGATGACGTAGAGGAGAGAGCGAGGAGGTGGGAGACGATGAAGTGGTCCTGTTCGAGTCCTTTGCGGATGACGTGGGCGTGAAGTTGGTGGAGGTGGAGAAGGGTTTTGCAGGATTTTATGAGAGACGGAAGTGATGGCTGCTGAGGCATCGAACAAGCTCTTGCAGTTTTACTTCGAAATAAACCACCAATTGTTTCGGGATTTCATATAATATAATTTCTTGAAATTTAACCTCATAGGATAGGGCTTACGAATAGGCCCGGCCCATCAAAATTCACAGTAAAATCCAACAGACAGAAAAACTCTTTCTTGTAATTTGGTATAGTGAGAAATCTGAGAGGAAGAAGATGGTGCTATGGACATACCCGTCGATGCGAAAGCAACTGTCAGTGACTATAGCTGTCTTTGTCGCCAGAGCTTCACTCGCCGTCTACGGAGCTAACCTCTCTCTCGCCAACATAGCCACTCAACAAGCTCGAGCTCAAGCTCGTAAACTATGTAGCACGGAAACGGACACGGAAAAGGAAAAGGGAATGAGAAACATCAATTTTAAAAATATAGAAAAACGGAAACGTGGGAGAAACGTGTAAATAATAAAAATATACAGATGTTTTTGTAAATATTAAAAATATAAGAATGTATTTAAAAACATGCTATAGTATAACTTGAAAGTTTCTTAGTAATAAAAGATTCTAAAACTTTTATAATCAAAATTGTTGGATATTATAGATTATTGGATATTACTAATTGTTGCGATCATTATTCAAAGTCAGCACTTATAAAATAAATAAATTGATAAGCTTTGCGTCCTATTTTGTGACGTTGGGTGAATTTTCAAATTTTTGATCACGATTCAAAATTATTATGGTTTGATTTTTTTATAGTAGAAACACACTTTTTTATTGGGAAACATTTCTAGAATTTTGGTTTAATTAAGAAATTTGTCCGAAACATTTTTTAACGATTTCCTGTAGGTTTCATTTCAGAAACGTTTCGGAAACGCCGAAACTCCTGTTAAACCAAGTTTCCGTGCAACATAGCTCGTAAACAATACATCAAAGACCGCCTTCGCAAGATGCTCGAAGATTAGTCTTTTTCTCTTCATTTCTTTTGAAATTTTGTTGATGGTTATGTGCTTCAAGGAAAAGAAAGTTGTAGCAAGTGACAAGTCGTTGTATGTGCTATATGGTCTGTTTCTCAGACTATCTGTCGTTTAGACCATCATCGTGCCTTTTTTGGCATGTTTTGTTTTATTTATGTGTATTTTTTAAAATAATTTTAGATGTGTACTTTTATAATTGGTTCAAAAAATGCATATTGTTGTAAGTTGTGTTTACACCGTATTTTGAGCAAATTAAAGAGGAAATAAAATCAAGACCAAATAAAGAAACAATTGTAGCAAATTTGTAAGTTGATAGAAGGACTTGTCCTTTAAGAAAAAAATTGCAAATACGACAGCAAATCAATTGGACGCAGGGCTTGGCCTCCAAAAAAATTCCACAAAAATGAAAAGTCAGATTGCCAACAAATCAAATAATTAATTTCATGATTTTGGGATGTCAAAATAGACTGATTAACAAGAAATTCGTGATGAAAACACTATATAAACAGCAAATTTACGTGGAAGAAAGGACCTCTCAACCATACAACAACATCCTAGTTGGTCATCTTTAGTTTATCTTCTCTTTTTTTTTTTTGTGTTCTATCATTTATCTTATGTCTTCTATTATATTTTTTTATCAAATTCTTGTACTTAACCTTTAAATTTAATAAACTCATATTTTTTCATCATTATATTTTTGTCATTGTTTCAAATAGGCAAAAGACTCAAAGTAACAAATTTGTCTTTTTACTCGTTTTCAATCATTTGATTAGAGTTAAGATACGTAAAGCGCAATCCTTATTTCGGTTTAAAAACTCCTTAATTCCTTCACACGCTCACAATTTCACAAATTCATTAAAAAGAGCAACATTGCCTTTCCAAGTTTCTCACAAAGAAAAAAAAGGGGGAAAACTACGTTTTTTTTATAAGTTATGTTTATTTATGACGTATTGTTCAGCACTTGATGGCAGAAATTTAAGAGAGTATGCATTTATAGAATTATTTAAAAAAAATAAATTTTTAAAACTTATGAATTTATGTAAATTAATTTTATTTTTTTTTAATGATAAACTAAACGAGAAGCTCCTTTTTTATTTTAACATAAAACTTGACATAATTTCTCATAGGAAAAAAATTAAGAAAAAAAATCAAATAAGGGGGACTACAGAGGCAGCCATGGATGGTGCTTGAGAGAAGTTAAAACACAAGGCAATGCTGCATATACTAGCATCTTTGTTTTTCGGAGGAAACTTGGCCAGATTTTCTGCAACTCTATAAACACAAACGTAAACAATCTCACCGGCAAAAAGTTTAATCTACATAGAGCAGCGATTGCTGCAACGTAAACCTTTAAATAATGCCAACAGCAGTGTTGAACCAAAAAACAAAAGCATAGTGCTAGTTTTGCTTTAGATCTCTAACAGCCTCCCAATTGCTACCTTGCATTGCTCACCATCTGGATTTTCTACCACTCAGGCCATCACCTTTGGCCTCCGCTAGCCTTGACTTCGGAACGTTGCCAGGCGCTATAGGAGGTCTATCTTGTGCTGCACTACCAGGATCTCGCAAGAGGCGCAGCTGTCCGGCGTGCCGTGTAGGACTAGCATAGACTCTTGGAGAATCTATACATCTGGGAGAATCTGTCCTGGAACTAGACAATAAATAGTCTCGAAGACCCTTTACCGATTGATGGCGATGCATTTCTTCTCCATAAGCTTTTCCCAGTGCTTGCTTCTCTAGTTCAGAGAACTTTTCCCAATCTAACCCATTTGCTGAAATGGGATGCCTCTCATTTTGGTTACTCCATTCCGCTCCATCAGATATGCTTGTCTGCAGGGAAGTGCTCCTCCTAGGTGCTTTGCCAGAGGTTGACCTCCTCCCCTTCAATTCTTCTTCATCAACAGCTGCCTTCCTCGGATCACGAGGAGTTCCAGAAGGATATATCCATTTGTGGCCCTTGTTACCATTTTCCATGTTCAAATCTATCGAATGAAGATCACTATCAACCGAGTCTTCCTGACATTCAACGCCATCGTCTACTTCTCCGTCATCCACATTTACTTCACTCTGGCGGGAAGTAAGACGAGCTTTGTTTAAATAAGCTGAAACCATCACATCATTCATATGTTCAAAAGAATCACGCCCTTTCTCTTTGGTCTTTTTGCTTCTTAGAAATACTTCAAGTTGACTCCTTAGTTTATCAACAGCTGCATTTTTCTCCTCAAGCTGATATTTGGCTTCTGATAGTTTCATCTGGACCCTCTCTTCACGCAATACGTCTGCCAACTGCATCATTTCCCTTTCCTTCTCAACTTCTTCACAGAGTTTAGCAGATTCCCTCTTCAATTCCTCTACTTCAACTTTATCCTCACCAATATCTTGGACTAATTCATTGCATACTTGCTCTATAACAGCTCTTGCTTTCTTCTCATTCTCAAGCTCCTTCAGTGCTTTCAGCAGAGCTGATTTTGTCTCAGCTAATTCTGTTCCGAGTTTCTTATTCAAGCTTTCTAACCGTCTTCTCAGTTTCTTCTCCACTTCAAGTTCTCCGGCCATGGACTCAATAGCAGCCTCAACCACTTTCTGCTCTTTGTTTTTCCATGCAGCCTTCTCTTCTGCAAAGCACTTCAGTAAATAATTTATTTCATTCTGGTCTGAACGCTGTTCTTGAATTACATGATTGATTTGCAAACGAGCCCTCTCAAGCTCAGCATGTAATGCGGAGATAAGAGGCATGCTTGATGAAGGCCGATCTTCATTACCCCATACACGGCTGATAATCTTAAGAAGCTCTTTAGATGTTGTTAAAGCATTACTAACATCTTTCAAGCGAGTCTTCCCTCCAACAGTAGATCCAGTAGGAGTTTGGACTCGAGATCTAGTCTCAACCTGCATCATAGAATACTAGGATTACAAAGAGTATTCAATTTGCATTCATATTACTGACAACTTGTGCTCGAACACTAACAATTGTTGGTTCTACCCACACCGCTTGCTGAAATGTTTTGTAAAAGTAAATGCTTAGTTTTATTTATGACTAAAAGAGCAATGCATTTATATGATTATTAGACTAATTAGCATAAGAGTAATGCTTTGGACTCTTG
>CAODLS012295762.1:0-18328 GCA_948243855.1 Flueggea neowawraea | reverse complement strand
TTCTATTGATCATACTTCTTGCTTGCTTGAACAACAAAAATTAAAAGATGAGATTGATAAAATTCAAAAAGAATTCTCTTATGTTGTAAACAAATTCTCTTGTGGTAATGAAAAATTTGAAAAGTTACTCTCCTTGCAAAGATTTTCGTTATCTAAACATGGCTTAAGTTGTGATCCTTTTGAAAGAGAATCATCTTTGATAAATAAATTTTCAAATCAAAGAAAAAACGATTCATTAAGACTTGGATTGCCTACTTGCACTAGATGTTTGAAAGTTGGGCATAGTGCATACTCTTGTATGAGTTTGAGAAGGACAATCAAAGTAAAGAAGATGTGGATTCTCAAAGGAACCATTCTTTCTAACTTGATCCATGTAACTAACACAAAAGGACCCAAAGTAGCTTGGGTACCATTAAAATCAAATAAAATTATTTTTGTAGGTTTAAGTCAAAACTAGACTTCCCTCAAGCTCATGGTATATTGATAGTGAATGCTCAAGACACATGAATGGAGATAAAAGTCTATTTGTAGATCAAAAATGAAGAATCAAGGACATGTCACATTTGGTGATAATAACAAAAGTAAAATCATTGGTATTGGTAAAGTGGGTAATGAACCTTTGCCAACCATTGATATGTTTATACTTAATTGTCCATTAATTTATACCATTTTCGTGTTTCATGTAGGACGAATGAAAATTCATGAAATTTGGTTGGAAAGTGATGCAAAAGGCATGGAAAATTAGTTTTCAAAATAGGCCTAAGTGATGGAAAGAAACGGAGAAAAAATCAAATGGAGCAACGTTTATCTTCACACCATGCGGTCACGGACGTGATGAGAGGGTGCGATCAGCAACCAAAGTCCTAATGAAGCAGAAGTGAGTCATGGTCATGTTAATGACCGTGACCAAAAAAGGATGAGGCTATGATCCACTCACGGACATAGATCATGGTCGTGACCAAAAAAGAACCAAGGACATGAGTCCATCACAAACTCGAGTCACGACCATGATGGCACTGGAGAGAGAAAAATCCTAGAGAAAATGGACAATCAAGTGGGGACCAAAGAACATTCAAGGGGATTTTTTAACACAATTTTATGTAGGTTTTGTGACATGTAATGGGCTATAAATACTCCTTTTATTTTCCCTTTTGGAAGATTCTCTACACATTCTTTCACATCAATAAAAACATAGGTTTGAAGAATAAAGGAAGAACTTAAAGGTTTTGGGCATCCTCTTTCAAAGTGACATTGAAGAGGCGTCTTCCTTCCTCGATTTCTTCATTCTTTTATATTGACTTCCATGCTTTATATTTATTTATATTGTTGTTTTTCATTTATCTTAATCATGGTAGCTTAGATTTGTTGTTAGGGATTAGAGATGTAGACTATTAATGACTATTTGCTACATTTATGAATGGGTATTGTGTTTTATGTTCAATATTTGAAGTTTGCTTAATGAGTTTTGTAATTTATGTCTTATAATCGTAGTATGCCATTGGATTTGATTTAATGACTTGCTTTAATTGATTATTGTTGTGCTTGATCAGTATGACGATGGTTGTGATAAGTCTAATTGATGGATCGAGAGATGAAGGCTATATGAGGTCCACAAGCATTAAACTTACATTTTAGGATAGACAAATTCTTTGCAAGCAAGGTGTTCGATAAAATTTTCCAATAGCTTAAAGATTCTAGTTTAGTTAGATGAGACCGAGAGGACACTTCCAATAAATGTAGACATAGCTTAAATGAACTCAAGAGAGGCTTTAACTGAGTTAAGTGAGAGAACACTCAATCCCTAAACCCCATTCATTAATTTGGTAAATAGAAGTCGTTAGTTTAAATCTCGAAAGTCCTAACGCTTTATTAATTGATTGTCTATTCTCTTTGTTAATTGATTGCCTTTATCAATCATGTGTTTCATTATTCAAAAACCCCAAAACTCAAATCATGTTATTTATTATTTTTTGTCTCACGAATTGATCACCATTAGTACCCATTCCATTGCATTTGATATGCCTTGGAATACTCCTTGGTAACTACATTGATTCTTGTGCATTTGCAAGACACCGATCAAGTTTTTGGTGCCGTTGCCAAGGAAGGACGCCACTAATTGTGATATTTTCTTTTATTTTTATTTAACTTTTTATTTTTTCCTTTACAATTGTAGGTTTTTATGCTATTGAGACGCACTAGGAGTTTTGAGAATCAAAAAGTTATCCCTTTGATTTTAGACACATAAAGGGTTTTAAAGAAAAACTAAGCTAACCAAAAGAGGGCAAGGATGGTGGGTATAGCTAAAGGTGAAAAATTCTAGAGTTGAGCAAGCTCAAGGAGATGTTGTTAGGAACTAATTATCGGGTCGTATGAACATGAGAGAGATACAAAGGCCGGTGATTGGCACCTCGCCTTCTTGTATAAGATTGACTCCAATGGCAAGGAACTATGAATTGGAGAATATTCATTTTGGTAGCCAATCATATAATGGGTTGCCATCAGAGAATCCACTCACATTTTTTAATGAGTTATACACTACCATCCAAACATTCCCTCTTCATGGATTGACAAAAAATGAGCTAAGGATGAGGTGTTTTCCCTACACAGTGAAGGATCAGTCAAAGATTGGGTTGATTAACTTGCCGAAAGGGTGGCACTTGGGAGGAGATCTATGAGAAGTTCATAATAAAATACTACTCTCCTAAAAAGATAGTTGAGATTAGAAACAAGATTTGTTCATTTTTACAAATGGAGGGTGAATCGTTTCATGAGGCTTGGGAAAGATTTAAAATGCTTTTAAGCCAATGTACATAACATCAATTCTTTTTGGCGTTGCTTACAAAATTCTTTTAGGATGGGCTCACCATGCATGGACAAACACTTGTGGACATGGCTGCAGGTGGCTACTTTAGGGATAAGACGATCGAGGAAGTTTATGACATATATGAGATGTTGCCAAAAAATTAACAAAAAAAATCCATGAAAGGAAGAAGAGCGAGAATTGATGCGGTAAGCCCTTTGCCTTCTCTCCATTTAGCTCCAAAGGTTGATGATATTTTAAGGAAGTTGAATTTGTTGATCAATGGTAATGCCTTGGTGAAAGAGTAATATAGTTTTTGTGAAGTGTTAGGACATAATGATATGACTTGTGGAATGGCCCGAAGAATGGATGTTGGATGTGTGGAAGTGAATTTTGTGGGGGGGAATTTCCAAATGAGCAACCAAGAAATGACCTATACTCACACACTTACAATCTAGGTTGGTGCAACCACCCAAATGTTTTTGGAAGGATCCAAGCGCCAACATTAACTTACCTAGACCCATAGGACCCCCAGGATATCAACCAAGACCACTACCACCATTCCAACAAAACCAACCCTAACCACCACCCCAAGAAAAGAAACCACCCCTTAAAGACCTCTTAATGCAGCATATGAGTAAGATGAATGCAAGAGTGGACCAAATTGTTCAAACTTTACAAGTTACTATCCAAAATCTTGAGAGACAACTTGGGCAACTAGCTAAGGCTATATTAAATAGGGAAAAAGGGAAGTTTCCTAATACATCTTAGGTAACCCCAAAAGAGAGTGTTATGGTTATTACTTTGAGAAGTGGGAAAGAGCTTGAGGAGCCAAGTGTGAAAGAGGTATCGAGATAGGATAAAGGGAAGGAACTTGTGGTGGAAGAACCCAAGAATGAAAGGGAGGCTAAGGAGGAAAAAGTTCAAGACAAAAAACTCACTTCCAACCAAAAGAATCAAGTGAAACCTTTTGTGCCTACTATTCCATTTCCTCAACGGTTTAAAGCTCATGAAATCGTCAAGGATTTTGACAAGTTCTTAGCAATGTTCAAGAAACTTCAATTGAACATCCTGTTTGTAGAGGGCATCACACACATGCCCAATCATGCTAAATTTTTAATTAAGATTGTGAACAACAAAAAGAAATTGGAGGAGTATGCCACGGTTACTCTAACTGAAGAGTGCAGTGTGGTGTTGAAGAACAAGCTACATCCAAAACTTAAGGATTTAAGAAGTTTTACAATTTGTTGCTCAATTAGGAATGTGACCATCAAGAGATCATTGTGTGACTTGGGAGCTTCAATCAATCTCATGCCCTCACCCATATTCAAAAATCTTAGGATTGAATAACTTGTACCGACAACCGTTTCACTGCAACTCGCTGACTGATCCTTCAAGCATCATTTGGGAACTATGGAAAATGCCTTAGTAAAGGTTGGTAATTTTTACTTTCCCACTAAATTTTATGTGCCTGAAATGGATTGTGAATTAGAGCTTCCCATTATTCTTAGTAGACCATTTTTAGCGATGGGGGAGCTTTAATTGATGTTAATAAAGGGAAATTGATTTTTATAATAGGGAGTGAAACATAAGACTTTAACATTTTTAGCAATTTGAAAATCCCCACACTTGATGCTTCTGAAAATGATGCTAAAATGGTAAAATCTTGTTGCATGTTGTCCACAAACCCCAAACCACAATCTTTAAGAGATAAAGATGTAAAGGGAAACCCTAGTGCAAAACCGAGAGAGCTCCCAAAAGACCAAAACCAATAGAGTACACCGAGCGCAAAGAAGAGTAATAATTTTGAAAGGGGTTTCGGTTTAAATGATAAAATCAATAAAGAATGTGATGTTTTTGTTGTTAAAGGTGAGTTCTTTGAAGGTTAACAATTTCAATATTTTCCACCCAAAAATCGTGTTCTTTAGAACTAAAAAATTCCATGGCGTGGTCCGTTTTGTATTTCAAAAATTCATACACGTGGTGACATTGACATCATGCTTAATGATCACAAACCAATTGTTGTCAATGGAAAGGGTTAAGACCCTACAAGAAGTCCACTACAAGGACTATTTGGTATCCAAATAGATCCAACATCTCCATTCAAAATGACGTTAAACTACTTCTCATCCACAATGACTTTAAACTATGTGTATCCTTAACTTTATGCATTTATCTTTTATGTTTGCATTGAATAAAAGCAAGTAGAAGTAATTTTTATGCTTTCATGATCATATGCCCTATATAATGCCTATATACTTGTGTCTACTCATTTTTCTTGTCTCATGCCTAAAGTGGAATAATGCATTCAAGAAAGAAGCAAAAGCAAGCAAAGCAGCAAGCAGAGAAGCATTCTTAATCTTATCCTTCTTTACTTTTAATTGCTAAATGTTGAAAATTGGACTTGTCCCCATGTTTATTTCTTTTGTTAGGAATGATCCGACCTTATTTTATCGAACATTGGGGTCAATATTCAAAATAAGTGTGGGAGAGGGTTTTATTAATCGCTTGACACTTAATTGCTTATATAGTCTTTGCTTGTGAGTGATTTTGCTTCAAAATGCTTGAAATTTTTGCTTGAATTATGTTAGATTTGTACGCTTGTCCAATCAATCATATGCATTGTCATTAGATTTATCATTTATTAAAGAGGCATTTCATTTCATATCTATTAAATATTATACTATGTTTTATGAAGATAAAACCTCCATGAATAGTTTATTCTTCCTTATGTCATCAAGTTTGATTTGACAGTAACACCTTAAGGTAAAATGAATACTATTCTAAATGTCTCTAATTAATTATTATCATGGGAATGATAATGAACTAAGGTTAGTATGTTGCTAAGTGGATAATCACATTTTACTGATTATGGATATGATATATTACTTAGAACATAGATACGTTTTAAGGAACACCTATTAGATTGACCCACTATGAAAGTACTTCATGGATCGATGTCACAAGTAGCTTTCATGTGGTGGTTATATTTGAGTCCTTTGACTAAACTCACTATCAACTCCTACATGAGGAATCACATGTTTTGACTTAGTCAAATGTCAATAAATGCCATAATTGGATATGTCACGAATCTTGTAGAAGAGTGATAGTGAGAGTGACGAATTTGTTCCTCTTATGAAGAGTGATATCTCTAGGCCACTTAATGAGTAGGATTGATGGAATGTATACATACTCAAATGAATTGATAAAAGGGTTTATCGATGTCATTTGTATATCAATCTAATTGGGATCAAAAAACACATTAAGCAAATATAAGGTTAACATGTAACCATGTCTAATGCTTAATCTAGATATCATGAGAAAAAAGGACTAAATATCAAACTCTAAAAGTTTAAACATGGATCACCGACATCCACTCAGTTATGGGTTGTCATAATGTATTACTAGATACCGCTTATGGACTTTGGGTCCATGTTTTGGGACAAGTCCCATTGCCATTTTTGATTTGGCCTATTGGGTCACACACAAGAATAAATTGAATTGGTTCATAAATATTATCTCTTGTAGTAATCGAATTGTTAAGATGATTAATTTGATTCATCATTAATAATATATGAGCTATTATTCATTGATGTAGTGGACTTTTAATATATATATATATATATATATATATTTCTTATTGTTAAGACTTGGGCATTATGTTATGTAAGACATAATATTCAGCCCATGTGTAATAATAATGGAGTAATTTATTTGATGACACCAACATTGCCATTCGGTTGAATCATTAAAGCAATTTTAAGGTAAAATTCGCAAACCCTAATCCCGTATGTCAATGTGCATGGATCCTTGCTGGAATTCTAGGATTAAAATTTTGTTATTTTTGCTGCGTTATCCTTATATGAATGTCATATTTTTTTACGAATTCCAACAAATTATGCTTTTAATTTTTTAGAATGAATAAATTTGAATTGAATTGCTCGGATAATTTTTATAATGTGTTAGTATGCTTTTAACATGATGAATTGAGGAATAATTGTTATATGTTAAGTCTTGAACCTCAAATTGACATTTTTAGGTTGCAAAGTTGAGAGTTTGTTTATCAAACATTTGTCGTCTATTAGTGGGGGCAATAATAAGTAGGAAATGATAAGTACCCTCAGAGGCAATAATAAGTGGAAACACAGGGAATCTAAATTTTTAATTGAGATTTTGGCCAACAAAAAGAAATTGAGCATAATTTCTTTGTTTCCTTATGTCTTTGTACGTTCTGGTGCCTCCAGATTTGTCCCACGTTTTGTTGTTGTTAGACAATGTTAGGCTTAGTCTTTCCTCCTTGTTGGAGCATCTTCTGAGTGTTCCTCAGAAGTATCATTTTGATAGGTTGTTGGATGGCTAATCACACTTATTTGATTCTGTTGACTTTTAGGTCAGTATCTGATGCTTTTGGTCTTTGCATTTTGCCTTTGCATTTATGCATCCTCTACCTCATTGTTTGCATATGTTGTACCATTTTTTGGCATGCATGCACTTCTTAGTTTGGGGGACTTTAAACTCTATTAGATTCATGATTTAGTATATGTAATTATTCGTTGAACTTCGAAGTTAATGTATCTTCGAGATTTGGATTTGATGTTTGTTGAGGAGATTTTGAGTTCGACCAAGTTGAGTGTTAGTTCATACCTTGGTGGTTATGTTAAGAAATGGGATTTGACCCTAGTTTGGTGGCTTAGGTTTGATTCCGACTTTGACTTGATCTTAAGTAATTCGAGAACGAATTTCTTTTGAGGGGGAAGTATATAATATCTGGTATTTTTGAATTAATTTTGGTTATTTTCTAAGTAATTTAGAAAATAATTTTTAATGTCAAAAAATAAAATTTTGTGTTTTAAATGTTAATTGGGTGATTGATGAAGCTTTGGAGTGATTAGAGCTGATTAATTAAGTAGAAATTGATGTTTAAGTGAAATTAAAATCGGATGAAAATAATGAGGAGGCGACTGGTCATTTGGTGTTTAGCGCAAGTGACAAGTCGTTTGGCATAGGGAAAGTTATCGCCCGCGTCATTCTGTTGTCGTCCGTGTGTTGCTGTGCTTGAAGCCGTGCATAAGCGACGAGTCGTCCAGTCGAGCTGTGTCTGTCGTCTGCCTGGTGCACATGTCGTCCTCTTTTCTGTGCCATCACTTACCTAGAAATGACGTCGTTTTTGGTGTGCCTCCAAGTCAAGGTAGCCCATACTTTCAGCCAACAACTCTGATTTTCTTCTGACTTTGCACGATTTTTCCACCGCCCATATAAGCTCTTTTTCTTCTTCATTTCATCACTCCTGCAAGTCTTCTCTATTTTCTCTCCATTGTTGTGCTTTGTCTTCCTCAAATAAGGTAAGAAATCTTTGGCTCAATCCCCTTCATTTCTATGTTGATATAAGCTTGGGTTTCTTAATTGATTTTCCCGTTTTTGCTCACAAGTTTGGGGAATTATTGCTTCGGTTTTGTTTAATTTATGGGCATGATTTTTTAGTTGTTTTGATTGGATTTGAGTGGCTTTAAGATAGGAAATATGTGTAAGTTGATGGTGATGGTTCAGATGAACACTGTTTAAGCTTAATTGGTTAAAAATCTGAAATTGTTGGATTCTTGAAAGAGTTGGATTGAAATTCAATTCTGGGAATTTAAGAACGAAAAGGAGAGATGTGATTGTTTGAAAAGTGAGGACCAAAGTTGATATTTGCCAAGTGGGTTAACTTGTAATTTCTTGAAAGTTTGCGCCAAAGTTGTGATTTTAAAGAATTAAAGTCAAAAATATGCAATTTTAGGAAATTGGAGGATTTAAAAATAAATTTGAAATACCTTGAGGACCAATTAATAAATTTTGAAAAGTTTGGGAACTAATCTATAATTTTACGTAAATTTTGGATTTTGGATCTAGAGTGATAGATGATCATTCAATATGAATTTTTGGGACCTTCAGAATTTGTATTTGCATTTGCATATCATGCATTTGGTATTGCAACAGTACCACATTCTGATTTGTATCTAATATGTATATGTTTGATATATATATTTGTTTAGTTTTGTATCTTGGTCAACAAGATTAGCCGGTCACTAGTGATACTTGTTTGGGCTATTCAGCTTGGATTTCCAGGTGAGTGAAATGACAGCTTCAGACACATATTTGTTTCTTCTAACTTATATGTTTTTGTTGTACTACGACTATAGCATGTAATCTAGAATAATTTAAGGATTGGAAATCCTAAAAATTTGGTCTACGTGAGAACTTATTTGATTGAGTTTGTTTTTCTGATTTTTTTTAGAAATTTGAGTAAACAATGAAATTTGTATTGGAAAGTTATTTAAACTATGAAGTATTGATAATACTTCGATTTTGGAATTTTGATGGTTTTAAAATAAATATCATATTTTGATATTTATTATGGTTTTGTTAATAAAAACTATGTTTTGGATTTGAGATTTCATTGGAAATAAAATTTTTGCTGATATAAGTATTTGGGTTGTAAGAAGAAAAATGTTTTGTTTCTCTGAATTGAAGATTCTACGGAATTTGTTCTTCCATGAAATAAAGCGTATTTATTTCGTTTGCCTTTGATTTATGAAATCGACTTTGTATGAATTGACAGTGGTGTAACCACTACCATGTATTTGATTATGGGTTTATATTTTCTGCAAATATGCAATTTAATTATGATGACTTAGGACAACTTAGTTACAGGGGTAAATCATGACCTTCATTACCAATGAATTGAGAACTCCCAGCTACTAGGGATTTTGGTAGTCATGTGCCCCGCCCGACACATGATTTGAAATTGATTAGTGGCGAAGTCCACGTATTTTGATCAGTGGTGGAGACCACATATGATCTCGTGGCGGAGTCCATGTTGACCTTGATAGTAGTCCCATGTTAGTTTGGTTTTGATATGATAAGATTTGAAGCCAAATATTTTAATATTTGTGTTATGAGATTTAAAACCAAATATTTTGATATTTACGTTATATGATTTGAAACCGAAGTGTGGATAATTGAGTTATCTGATTGCAACTAAATATTTTGATATTTGTGTTATGAGATTTGAAAATAAATGTTTTGGATTTGTGTTCTATAATTTGCAAATAAACATTTTTGCACGATTGTTGTTTGTTGTTTGCTTTGGTTTCGAACGATTTCGAAATGAATTTCGAAACTACTACCTTGTACTTGGCGTGTATACATATATACACTTATATCTGCATATGATATTTTCAAACTGTTTTCAAAATGGTTTGTGTGAGACCCGGTGCTGCTTTGGAGTGTCGTTTCCTCACTAGAGTTCTTACCCATTTCTTTTATGTCAATTTTCATGTATTCTTACTTGCATAATTTTGGTTGATTGCGATCTGTTGACATTCAACACCTAATCTGTTGACATTCAACACCTATTGAGGCATTATGTGGTTGCAGTCAGTGCCCTTTTGTTCAGGCTCAGTTATTATTATTTGTTAGTTGCTCCACACCAGTTTACTTGTAGGTGTATGTGTTGTAGAGTTATTTGATATTTAACATGATTTATTATTTATCAAATATCTTTATTATTATTAAAGCTTATGTTTTTAAGCAAGTTTGGATTTCTACTTATTAACCTTTTATAAATGGTTTTAATATGGCTAGAAATAAATTCATTAAGTTATGTTCTTTGAGGCTTGTGCGAGATAGGCTGAGCTTCCACTGACGGTTCGCCTCATACGCCGGTCATAGTCTGGGAATGGGTCGTGACACCTATGCTATGAAAATCACTATTATGCACTGGAAGGTTTGGGATCCAAAGTAGATTCTTATGTTCTCTCTAGTTCTGCCAACACTTCTTAAGCAATTTCTTTCTTCATCTGATCAACTATGTTTTGACATGTTTCGTCTATGATTTCTCTTATACTGCATCTCAGTATAATAATGTCTAAAAGAATGTCATCAAATTCCTCTTCATCATCCAAAATGTCAATAATTTAAGGAGAGTTCTTCATTCTTTTAAGAAGAGCCTTCTCATTGGCTAAAAATTCTTCTAATGCCTTGATTATCTTTTGCCGAGATCATTCTTCTGCAATATCAGCTGGAGTGACTTCAAGTTCTAGTTCAGGTTGAGGTTGAGGATTGGATCTAGGAAATTCTGGTTCTGAGTCACTATCAAAATCAGAATTGTTGGGTTTCTTAAAACTTGACTTCATTAGATCTCTCATAAAGTCCTCCCTCATTTCCTTAATCCTCTCCAAATCATGATATTCTTTTGACGATCAAGAGGATGAAGAAGCTTCAGTTCTATCTGCCCCAGAATTAGGTTCAATTTGCTCATTGATTGGAACTTCAGTCTCAGATTTTGGTTCCTCAACTGGAACCTGATTAGGCTCTGCATTTAGATCTATTGGCTCGTTTACTGGTTCATCAATTTGTGGAGCTTCAACTGATTCTTCATTGACATCAATGCCACCAGTAGGAGCATCTCCATTTGACGAAGAGCTAGGAGGACTTGGAGGATGAGTTGCCTCTGTTGGAAAGCTTGGAGGACGAGGTTGATTCTTCAATTGCTGAATTTCTCCTCTCAGATTCTCCATAATCCTTTTATTCTCTTGCAGCATATTGATAAGCACATCAAAATTTCCATTTATGGCAGCCTTGTACTCCTCAAATTCCTTCCACAATCTATCAAATTTTTGCCTCCTAACTCTACTCGAGCTAGCTCCTCTTTCAACATCTGTTTCAGTAGCCACATTTTCTTCCTCTTGAGTTACTTTTTCTTCTTCCATCTCTTCTTCTTCCACTTCTGATGGTTTTAACTCTCCCTTCCTTCTCACAAAAACCATATCACGCTTCTTAGGCATATGCGTCTTGTCTCTTTCATGATACATCACGCCAGTCTCTCAAACATAAGGCTGAAATATGTATCCTCTCTTCATAGTTCTGAAAAACTTCATCCCTCTAAGAGATTCAGTACAAATTTTTCTGCTCTCCAACATCTGGACTGACTCATATCCTTCAAAACTCACATATAAATGTTTTAATATTCTTGTGAGATGGCTAGCAAATGGAATGCTTTCCTTCCTCTGTTTGTCTTTGATTTTGAAGGTAGGTAGGTTGAAGTTCTTGACCTTGTCTAGAATCCAATCAACTATTACATCACATAAGTTTATCCCATTTCATTCATCAATAGATACATCATTATCATGTCTTGATTTGTGAGAGGTGACTGAGTGTGAGACTTTGGCTACAAGATCTTCATGAAGGTTAGATGTACCATCTTCCACTTAGCTCCAAAATCATTTTGATCAAGGAGTTTGCTTCAACTTACACTACTCCAGCCCTTTCAAGAATGAATTTCTTCACTTCATCCACATTTACTCTAATCTTGCTCTCAAACTCATCAAGAAATCCCTTCACACCTTTCTTCTTCTTCACTACACAACCACTCTTTGAAAGGCCAAACAAAATTGTGTAACAAGTCTTCATCAATGAGAATCTCTTGACCATTTACTCTACTGCTTACTCCCATATTTTCAAAACCAAAAAGGATCATCCTCATTCCTGTTTTGCCACAACCTAGCATTGACGTAGAACTCTTTCACCATTTCTAGATAGTAGTTATCTCCTAGCATATAAAAAATTTGCATCCCAAATTTACTAAAGTATTCCTCAATCTCTAATTACCCTTCATTTAAGGAATGAAAATCAAAGAGACTTGAGTTAGAAAACTTACCCTTGCTAGATGATTGTATAATCTAGCTGCTTGAATATCCAGAAACTTCATCAAGTCAAAGTCCTCCTCAATGACTACACCTTTCTTATTCTTTGATTTCTTAGAGGGAGGTGACACAACAACGCCTTGTCATGTAAATGCTTGCTTTTCTTGCGTACTCCTTGGTCTCTTAACACCTCTAGAGGAGTCACCTTGCTCAGGAGCACACTTGTCATGATCCCTTTTTGTGCAAATCTCCTTCTGCTTCTTTGGAGCCATTAGAATAAAGATACTACGAGAGGTTTAGGGTTAGTAAGTACGTTAGGGTTTTGAACGATTTGAGAATTTTAATTTAGAGTGAGGGTGATAGGATTATTTTAGAGAAAGAGAATGAGACTGAAATTTTAGGGAAAATCTAAGCGGGAATGAGTTTTAGGTTTCTAAGTTTGGATTTGAGAAATGAGAGGAAAATGATGATTTTGGGTTTTTAAGCTGGAAGACATCATCTACGTGCAAGATATGTTTTCCACGTACGTCGTATGATGGGTTGGAGGAAGACTTACTTACTTGGAATACCATACTATGCACACATACGTGGTTTTAATGAATTTTGGGTGCTTTATCAATAGTACCCTATTCTACGGGCACATAAGAGACAGAATGGCATCTACGTACTGGCTATCAATATTAAGCACATAGATCTACTGTTCCTTTTGGATATAATGCATATTGGTCATTCAACTTGACCTTCAAATATGGTTCTACATACGTGCGACATCCTTTCACGCATGTACTACCAACACTTCTGAACCCAGTACCTCTGTCTCTAATTAGGGACTGGCATTTCGGCCCAACCCAGCAGGTCGGCCTGGCCCGGCCCGAAAAAAGGGTCGGGCCAATATTTTTTGTCCCATGGCTGTCATGATCCACATTTTTTTAATAAAAAAGGGCTGGGCCTGGGCTTATGGTTAAGCCCGGTTGGTTCGACCCACCCTGAATATATATATTATATATTTGTTTAACATTATATATATAGTATATTAATATTAATTTAATGTATTATGTGTTATAAATTAATAAAAATGATGCCAATTATAAATTTAAGAGTTTTTTAGTATTTACTAAAGTATAATTTATATAATAAAGTATATATTAAATTACATTTTTATTACAAAAATATAGGTTATTAATATTTTTTTAAAAAAATGGCTTGTCGGGCCAGACCTTCAGCCCGGTCGACCAGGCTGAAGTTTTTGGAATGTGGCCCGACCCAGCCTATGACAATCCGTATCTCTAATACGTGCATAGAACCTTATACTAAGCGCACATAACCATTATACCTGATACTAAAAAATAATTCCATCTTTGACTGCACGCATAACACGCCAAGTACGCGCACAGTAGACATCTAGAGATTTTTCACTGAAATCGCATGACACTCTACATGCATAATACCTCTATAATGCGCATAGCATCCAAAATTAATAAATCCAGAGCCATCCGATAACCTTATATGCGCACAGTATCATATCAAACATGCACAATATCATTGTAGACATCAATTTTAGAATTCCATTCCTTCCAACTTCAGTTATTTCATTTGGCTCAGACCAATTTAATGTATATGTATGCATGAATGCAATTAACCACATAATAATACACAAGTAATCAATCAAAACTCATTAATATCACATATACCAATGCACCTATGAATTGAAGCAAAATTCTTTTTATCAATGGGTTTTGACAAAATATCAGCAAGCTGGTCTATTGAAGAGACAAATTCAAGCTCAATATCTCCCTTAAGAATATGATCATGAATAAAATGATGTTTTATATCAATGTGTTTTGTCCTTGAGTGCTGAATGGGATTTTTAGAAATGTTGATTTCACTTATGTTATCAAATTTGATAGGAACTTTTGAAAATTTGATTTGAAAATACAAAAGTTGTTGTTTGATCCACAAAATTTGTGCAACACAGCTACCGGCTGCTACATACTCTGATTCAGCAGTGAATAGTGCAACACAGCTTTATTTCTTTGAAAAAAAAAAGAAACAAGTGCATTCCCTAAGAATTGACAAGTACCCAATGTGCTTTTCCTATCTATTTGGATTCCAGCATAATCAACATCACTATATCCAACTAAATCAAAGTCATCATATTTAGGATGTCATAATCCAACATTCTTAGTACCTATCAAATATCTCAAAATTATTTTTACGACACTCAAGTGAGATTCTGTTGGACAAGATTGAAAACATGCACAAATACAAACACTAAACATAATATCTAGTCTACTAGTAGTAAGGTAAAGGAGAGATTCGATCATACCTCTATATAGTTTTTCATCTATCCATTTTCCATATTCATCTTTGGTGAGCTCTATTGTAGTACTCATTTGACTTGAAGCAAATTTTGCACTTTCCATCCCATACTTTTTCATCATGTCACTAATGTATTTGCTTTGGTTGATGAAGATGTCATCCTTTCTTTGCTTAATTTGTAATCTGAGAAAGTGACTAAGCTCTCCCATCATGCTCATCTCAAATTCTTTTTGCATCAACTCAGAAAACTTACCACACAAAGATAGGTTAGTAGCACCAAATAATATATCATCATCATAAATTTGTACCAACAATAAATCATCATTTCTATGCTTAATAAAAAGTGTATCATCCATTTTACCTCTATTGAAATGTTTCTCCAGGAGAAATTGGCTTAACCTTGCATACCAAGCTCTAAGAGCTTGTCTTAAACTGTAGAGAGCCTTTTTTAACTTGAAGACATGATTTGGATTATGTGGATCTTCAAATCTAGGAGGTTGTTTCACATATATTTCCTCCTTGATGTATCCATTTAAGAAAACATTTTTCACATCTATTTGAAACAGGTCGAAGTTCTTGAAGCATGTATATGCACAAAAAATTATAATAGCTTCAAGTTTAGCTACTAGAGCAAAAGATTCCTCAAAATCAATGCCTTCATCTTATAGATATCCTTGTGCAACCAGTCTGGATTTATTCTTCACCACCTTTCTATCTTCATCTTCTTTGTTTCTAAATACCCATTTGGTGCCAATGACCATTTCTCCATAAGGTTTAGGAACTAGACTCCACACTTCATTTCTTGTGAATTGATTTAGTTCTTCTTGCATAGAATGAATACAATATTCATCTTCTAATGCATCATTCACATTCTTTGGAACTACTTATGAGATCAAGGTAAAGTTTGTTGTATGTTGAAGTGAAGATCTAAAGGTTACACCCTTTGAAGTATCTCCAATGATATATTCCTTTTGGTGATGCTTTGCATATCCCCATTCCTTAGGCAATTATGTTGGCTCTATGTTCTTGGATTCATCTTGAGGTTGCTCAAATGCATCATTTCCTTTATCATTGATGTCAATATCCTTCATTTTCTTCATCAAATCTGGACTGCAATCATCATCATCCACACTTGGCACAAAATGGTTAGTTTCATCAAAAATTACATGAATTGATTCCTCAACCTTTTGAAGCCTCTTGTTGTAAATTTTGTAAGCCTTACATATAAAAGAATAACCAAGGAAAATACCCTCATCTGATTTGGCATCATATTTTCCTAAGGTATCTTCCCATTGTTATGAACAAAGCACTTGCAACCAAAAACATGAAAGTATGAAATATTAGGCTTTCTATTTTTTCACAACTCATAAGGTGTTTTCTTGAGTATGGATGACACATAAACCCTATTAATGACATAGCATGTTGTATTCACACCTTCAGCCCAAAATAATTTGGCAAATTATTCTCATTTAACATTGTCCTTGCCATTTCTTGCAAAGTCCTATTTTTCCTCTCAACAACTCCATTTTGTTGAGGTGTCATTGGAGCAGAAAAATTGTACAATATTTCATGCTCCTCACAATAGGATTCAAATGGCTCGAATGAGAATTCATCACTTCTAATAGATGTAATATTGTAGCCTTTTTCATTTTGGACTTTCTTGCTATAAGATGCAAATGCATGAAAAACTTCATTTTTATGTGCAAGAAAGAACATCCATAAGAATCTAGCAAAATCATCAACAATCACAAAACAATATGCTTTGCTACCAAGGCTCAATGAACTAGAAGAACCAAATAAGTCCATATGCAATAATTCCAAGGGTCTCGTGGTAGAAATCAGATTTTTGCTTTGAAAGGATGATTTTGTATGCTTTCCTTTAACACATGCATCACACACAAAATATTTTTCAAATCTGATTTTAGGCAAGCCTTTTACTAAATCCTTTTTAAAGAGTTTTGAAATTGTATGCATGCTAGCATGTCCTTTTTTAGTTCAATTTTGATGATGATGAATCCAAAACATTCATGAAAGAGTTGCAGATGTGCATAATCTCTGATATGCATCAACAGTGCACGTTATTCAGTAATAGCGCACATTCATCATGATGAAAATGGCATTAAGGATAGCAAAGGTGGAACCAAGGGACATTGAAGAAAACAAAATGGATGACAATCAGATGCAGTGGCATTAATGCATGTTGTCGAAGTTCAGGTTGATGAGGAAGACGTTGGTCCATAATCAAGGCATGTTGAAAAGCAAAGGAGGAGTCTTTGAAGAACTGATCAACACACCTTATAAACTACGCACGTAGACGAGGTTCAGACGAAGACAAAGCCAAGACGCTCCACGGGATTTGAATTTGAATATTCCTCGTACAAGATGACTTCAGAATTAAAAGAATGAACTTTGAGAACGACAACACACGTTGAGGAATCAACAGGGCACGTTGATGATCAGCTGGGTGAAAGTGCATATTCTGGAAAGTGGAGCAAAGCACAATGATCATCCATCAAGGCATGTTGAATACTTGATCAACACATGCTAATGATCATCAAGGTAAGCTATTGAAAGGCGTTATTCAACCAGAAGCACTACAACTTCAACAACGCACGCTGATCATTGAGGACATATATGAAGAATGAATGCTGGAGAGCAGTAACGCAAATTAATGCCAGTGACGTCAATTAAAATTAGAATTCTCTCTCTCTCAACGGCTACTTCGAGGCTCCAACGGCTATATTCTTTCAAGTGGCTATAAATAGACTTCCTAGAGAAGAAAGAAGAAAAGAGAATCATTCTCTATACTTTTCCATTATTGTTTCTCTCTTCTTTACCTTTCTAACCCATTTGAGCTATTTACTTGCTATGATACTGTTGAGTTTGTGTGAGCCTTAATCAGTTATACCATTAGGTTGATTTTGTATCAAGCAAGGTTGTGTGCTTGAGGGTAGACAGGTTTCTTGTTGTACCTTAGAAAAACATGAGTGGTTGCTAGTGGGCCTTAGAAAACTAGATTTCGATTTGCTATTAAGCCTATAAAAACTAATGGTTCAATTTTCTAGTTAAGCCTGTAAAAACTAGAGGTTTGGTTTGCTTGTTTTGTCCTAAAAACAAGTGGTAACGATTTCTAGTTGAGCTCATAAAAACTAGGGTAACAGTTTTCTTATTGAGCCTGCAAAAATAAGGTCTAACGGTTTGCTTGTTGATCACACAAAAACGAGTAGTGTAAACGGTTTTCCTATACCAGGAAGTGAGGAGATAGTTGATTGAAATTCTCTAGTGGATCTAGAGGAGTAGACGTAGGTCAAGGAGGACCGAACCACTATAAATATTAGGCTTTGATTTCTCTCTCCCTTTCTCTCTTTATGTTACATTTGATTTATATTATTGAGAGTGTGAATTGGTGTTTTAAAGCTTCCGTATTTAACTTTGATATTGGTTTGAAAAGAACTTTGTTATTTATTTAGTTTGCAAAAGATTTTCAACAAAGTTTCAAACTTGCTAAATATCCAATTCACCCCCT
>CAODLS012295114.1:0-13175 GCA_948243855.1 Flueggea neowawraea | reverse complement strand
GTGTAAACCTAAAATTCATTTATAGTTTATAGCACTGACGACACATTTACATTTGCTTTTCACTGTTTATTCTGAGAGACCAATGCTTTAAACACTTCTTGTTGGATAATTTCGGTCTAAACTTTGGATAAATTTTATATAAATGGAAGCGACTTGAAAAGTAAGAGCGAAATCGACATAAGGATTTATAGTGGTTCGACCAACCTTGCCTATATCCACTACCTAAGTCTCACTTAGGATTTTCACTATCGATGATTGATTGCGGCTCAATCCAATAAGACCAATACACGAGGTTGATTCCGGCTCAACACCTCCAAGGCCTCACAATGTTGTTTTCTATAGGTTCACAATAAACCTCTCTCAATGTTGTTTTATACTTAGGTTCACAACAAACCTCTACAATTTTGTTTTCTGTAGGCTTACAACAAACCTAACTCACACTCCCAAAGTGTATACAATTGGTTTACAAACAATGAAGCTCTATGCTAGAGTTGAGTATTTGAGATTAATGCTTGAATCTAAATCTCTAGTTTGAATTGATGTTTTTCTTGATGGAAATTGATAGGAAGTTTGGCTCTATGATTTCTGATGTTGTTCATCACGTTCTTGGTTTTCTTTTGATGTATTTATAACTCTTTGAATCAATATGACCATTGGAGAGAAGAATATAGCCGTTGGAGTCTGTTTAAAATTGTTTGCTGCTGTCTGTGCCAATCTCATGTACGTGACCACAATCTGACGTACGTTACCTGACTTTAGCTCCAGCACACGTACGTTAAAATTAACTTGACGTACGTTAATCATAGTGAATTCCCAGTTCACGTACGTGAATCATAACTGACGTACGTGACTTCTACGCTTGAACCATCCAGTAGCTTCTGTTTTCAATTCGGAGCATCTTGCGTACGTGAAACTCCATCTCATGTACTTTAGATCAATGTGACGTACATGACTTTGACTCTTGCATACGTCAATGATAACACAAGTACGTTAACTTATTCTGACGTACGTGAAACATGCTTTAGAGGGTTCCAGTGGCTTCTGCTTGTCTTCAGACCCTCTATCTCGTACATGAAACTTTTCTGACGTACGTGAGATGCTTCTGTGACTTGGTTTGGCCAATCCAAGCTTTCCAACCTGTTTCTCTTCAACTCAAACGTTTTGCTCTTCATCAAAATATTTTGCTCTTCATCAAAACACATAATGAACTTATTGTTGATCACACGATCCAACACAAATGTAACTCATAAATCTATCATCAATCATTACCCGACTAATCCACTAATTCCTCAAACATATTATACTTAATAACATCATTAAGCTCCCCTGCGCTTAATAGCCTTATTGTACAATTTTATTTCTTGATATCAAACCCCAAATCAGTCTCAATATTTATTCTCACTTACTAACGAATTAAATTCTTTGTTGAACCAAGTTTGGTTAACATGCAAAGTCCCTCTAAGTTTTGATGATTGTAACAAAACATGTGAAAATGTTAAGCAAGGCACGTTGTACATGCATCTAAGCCCATAACAGTATGATCAAAGCACGTTATACAGGTTGCAAGTCATGTTGATCATATTTAAGGAATTTTGAGTGTTTCCAGAAGTAACATAAGTGGCGTAGGCTTGGTTACAGGTCACGTAAACGTTGGTCACTCAAGAAGTAGAATGATTTTGAATTATACAATGCAAATTGTACATGGTACAAGGCACGCTATGCGAATGATGAACTATGTGGATTGATTGCACAAGCATACAAATCACTTTGTGAGAAATGCAAGTCACGTAGACGAGATTTGTATCAGACCTAAAGTAGACTTGCAAGGCAACATCAATGGAAGTTGTAACCCACCATAAGTCGCGTAGAGAAATAAAGAAGTCACCTTTTGAGAAATATAGCTACGCATGTTACAAAGTGTTCAAGTCACGTAGATGAGTGTGATGTCAGCATCTGACAAATCAGTGTCTCAGGATTCAAAATTTGAATATTCTCTAATATATGGTACAATGTCACGTGAAGAATCAAAGGTGTGATTTTTGAGGATCCACAAGGCGCGTAGGTGGCTGGGATGGCTATGATCAATGCACGTTACAAGATTATCAAAGCCCATTAAATTTGTGCAAGTCACGTTATGGTTAAAAAATTCCCAAGTGATGGCTACTATTATAAACACAAAGCGCATTGCAAAGATGTAAGTCACGTTACAATTTGTGACATTTGAGGCAGTAGCAATCAAGGCTTATACAAGGCACGTAGAAGAGAGACAAGTCATGCAGTATCTCGATGGCACATCATACTACACAAGTTGCATAACAACTATGCGCGTTATATCTGCTAATGTCATCCATATCAGAAGATTTCTCTCTCTTTCAACGGATATATTTTATCTCTCAACAGCTCCTTGGATTTGGAAAAATATAAATACTTTGTGGGACTTCAAAAAAAAGGGTTAGACAACTCTTGAGCTTTTATTCCTACAATATCCAAGCATCAAAGCTTTGAATTTGTTTATTTCATTGATACAAGCCTTTTGTTCATTAACTTTCATTATCATAGCTTATATCACTGGTTTCAATCATTGTTGGTGAGTGTTTGTTAATCATATTTGTTAGAGTGATTGTGAGTGGAATCAAATGGTAGATCCTTAGGTTGGTTTTTATTCTTGATCTGTAATCAATAATATTGTAAGAGTTTTCACTTGGGTAGAAAGTGAAGTTGTAATATTTATGAAAATTGGTAGTGGAAATCCTAAGTAGTGATACTTAGGGAGTGGTCTTAGGCATCAAGTTGGTCGAACCACTATAAGTTCTTGGTGTTCTTTCATACTTGCAATTTATTTTTGAAGAAAATTTCAAAGCTACTCATACCACACTATTGAACCCCTTTCTAGTGTGGTTATTGACTCTATAATTGGTATCAGAGTTTGGTCTCTTATTTAAAGCGGCTTAACATTCAAAGAGTCAAAGATTTGGGATGTCTTTAAATGTAGGAGCACACACCGAAGGCTATGCAGTAAATTGTCCTCTTTCTTTGATGGCTCCAACTTCACTTCATGGAAGAAAAGGATGACTATCTTAATCCAATCTTTTGATATTGATATCTAGAAGGTAATTGTACTGGGTCCCAAAATTTCTAAGAAAGAAGATAGCTCTCTCGAGGATTGTAAAGAATTTATTGATGATATTGGAAGAAAGACGATTCAAAATCAAAGGCAACTCAACTCTTTTATTTTGCCTTTAATCCAAAAGAGCACAACAAAATATATTCTTGTGAAAATGCTAAGGAGATATGGGAAATGTTGGAGGTGACTCATGAAGGAAACACTCAAGTCAAAGAGACAAAGATCAATATAATGTTGCATGACTATAAGTTGTTTTCAATGAAGGAAGAAGAAAGCATCACTAGCATGCTTGATAGATTTTTAGAGATCACTAATGGTCTTGCTTCTCTTGGAAGACTAATTTCTAGTAGTGACAAGGCAAATAAAATCTTGAGGTCATTACCAAAGGAATGGGATGCAGTAATTACAACTATTATGGAATCAAAGGATTTGAACAAGATGGACTTTAGTGCCTTAATCGGTTCTCTCATCAACTATGAGATTGTGTTGAAAAATAGAAACTCTAAGGTCAAGCCAAAAGAGAATAATTTAGCTTTTAAAGATAAGGAAGTAATTAGTGATGATGAAGAAGAAGATGAAGATTATGAGGAAGATGAAAAACTTGCTCTTTATGCAAAGAACATCAGGAGATTTAAATCCTTATTGCAAAGAAGGGAGAGAGATATGAAGAGGGGAACTAGAGATGACTACAAGAAGAGTTCATCCTACAAGAACAAGAGTGATGATTCTTGCTACAAATGTGGAAAACCTAATCACTATGCTAAAGATTGCAGAGTTTCCACTTCTAGATCACAATTTGAGAGGAGCAAGAAGAAGGAAGTTCTTGTTGCTACTTGGAGTGATAGGAAAGATGATGATGAGGTCAATGAGGAAGTCAACCTTAATTTATGGCTCAAAGCTCCTACTCAAGTGATAAGGAGGATAATGAGATAAACAACTCTTCTTACAAAGAACTTGTTGATGCATTTGAATCATTAAACAAGATTTTGAAGAGATTTTCAAGCTTAACAAAGTTTTGAGAAAGAAAAATGCATCTTTGGAAATTGAAAATGAGACTTTAGTTAAACAAATCAAAGATCTTGAAAATATCTCCAAAGATCATTCATCTTGTTGGTTTAAGCATAACCAAATGAAGGATGAAATTAACAGGATTCAAAAGGAATTATGTTGTTAATAAATTTTCATGTGGAAATGAAAAGTTTGAGAAATTACTTTCATTACAAAGATTTTCATTGTTCAAACATGGTTTAGGTTGTGATCCTTTTGATAAAGAATCATCCTTGTTAAACAAGTTTTCAAACAAAAATGAAAATGATTATTTGAACTTAAAATTACCAAAATGTGCTAAATGCTTAAAAGTTGGACATAATGCATATTCTTGTTTAAGTTCAAAAAGGACTATAAAGGTGAAAAAGATGTGGATTCCTAAAGGAACAATTCTTCCAAACTTGGTCCATATGACTAGCACAAAAGGACCCAAATTTTCTTGGGTACCAATGAAATCAACCAAAATTGCTTTTGTAGGTGCAACTCAAGAATATAGTATCTTCTAACATGTGGCACATAGATAGTAGATGCTCAAGGCATATGAGTGGAGATAAAAGTCTATTTGATGAAGTTAAAATGAAGAATCATGGACATGTTACATTTGATGACAACAACAAAGGTAAGATCATTGGTATTGGTAAAGTGGGTAAAGAACCTTTGCTAACCATTGATAATGGTTATTTAGTTAATGGTTTGTAACATAATTTATTGAGTGTTTCTCAACTATGTTATATGGATTATGATGTGAGATTTGAATCATCGCATTGCATGGTTTTAAAAGATGACAAAGTTGCATTTGTTGGTTTTAGGCATGAAAACATTTTTATTGTGAATTTGTATGATGCATCTTCTTTTAATGAAAAATGTTTGATGTCCTTATATGAAAATGCATTTTTGTGGCATAGAAGACTAGGTCATGCACCATTGCCATTGATTTCAAAACTTGCTAAAAATGATAGTGTTATAGGTTTACCCAAACTTCGTTTTTCAAAAGAGCAATTGTGCGAACCATGCATTAGGGGTAAACATCCTAGAGGTTATTTTAAATCAAAGAAAGAGATTTCTACATCTAAGGTGCTAGAACTTGTTCATATGGAATTGACTGGATGATCTATACATGTTTGCTTAGGTGGTAAGTTGTATACCTTGGTGATTGTTGATAATCTCTCATGATTCACATGAGTTAGATTCCTTGCAAATAAAAGTGATACCTTTAATGAGTTTGCTAAGTGGTGTAGATTGGTTCAAAATGAAGAGGACAAGTCTATAATTGCCATTAGAACTAATCATGGAGGAGAATTTGAGTCCATACCTTTTGAAGATTGGTGTGACAAACTTGGCATAGAACATAACTTTTTGGCACCAAAAACTCCAAAAGAAAATACTGTAGTAGAAAGGAAACATAGATCATTGGAAGAAATGTGTAGAACAATGCTAAATGAGTATGATCTACCAAAGTACTTTTGGGCCGAGGCTATGAACACCACTTGCTACATCATCAATCGAGTTCATCTAAGAAGGGACCAAATGAAAACTCCTTATGAAATATGGAAAGGTAAGAAACCTAACATTTCTTATTTTCATCCATTTGGTTGCAAAGTGTTTTATATTAAATAATGACAAAGATAACTTAGGAAAAATTGATGCTAAATCGGATGTAGGAATTTTCCTCTGTTACTCCACTAATAGCAAAGCATATAGGGTGTTTAACTCTAGAACAAGAGTTGTTGAGGAATCTATTCATGTTAAATTTGTTGATATGATCTCACCCTCGGAAAAAGGTAGTTGTTGATGATGATGTAGGTAATGATGATCATGGCATACCAAAAGGCTTGGAGGAGCTAAACATTACCAAAGAATCAACCAAAAATGATAAAGGTGCATCTACTTCAATTCCAAAGGATTGAGCAAGAGTAAAAGATCATCCAATAGAGCAAGTAATTGGAAACATTTGAAAATGGGTTAAAACTAGAAGAGCTTTGAATGAGTTTCAAAGCAATTTTGCATACATCTTCATAGTTGAACCTAAGAATAAAAGGAAGTTTTAGAAGATGAATGTTGGGTTCAAACTATACAAGAACAACTCAATCAATTCAAGAGAAACAAAGTGTGAGAATTAGTTCCAACTCCTAAAGGAAAAACTATCATTGGAACAAAATGGGTGCATAGGATCAAATTGGATGAAAATGGTCAACCGGTGAAAAACAAGTCAAGGTTAGTAGCTCAAGGTTTTAACCAAGAAGAAGGTTTTGACTATGAAGAAATGTTTGCTCCGGTTGCAAGACTTCAAGCAATTCGACTCCTATGTGCTTTTGCCTCACACAAGAAGATCAAGCTCTTTCAAATTGATGTGAAGAGGGCATTTCTAAATGGGGTATTTAAGAAGAAGTTTATGTAAGGCAAAATCCAAATTTTGAAGACCATGAACATCCCAACCATGTTTTCAAACTCAACAAAGTTTTATATAGGTTGAAACAAGCACTAAGAGCATGATATGAGAGGTTAAGTACTTTTTTAATTCAAAATAGCTATAAAAGGAGCCATGTTGATAACACTCTCTTTATTAAGAAAAATAATGATGATATGTTTATTTGCCAAATATATGTTGATGATATTATATTTGGTGCAACTTATCATTTTATGTGCAAAGAGTTTTGTAATCTTATGAAGGGTGAGTTTGAAATGAGCATGATGGTTACTTTCTTCCTTGGACTACAAATCAAACAACTTGAGGAGGGTATTTTCATTCATCAATTAAAATACACCAAGGAGTTATTGAAAAAATTCAAAATGGATGGAAGCAAAGAAATGTCAACCCTAATGTTATCTACACTAAAACTTAATAAAGATGAGGAAGGAAAACCTGTGGATCAAAAGTTTTACAGATGTATGATTGGATCCCTACTTTACTTAACCGCCTCTAGACTCGATATTATGTTTGCTACTTGCTTATGTGTTCATTTTTAATCAAATCCTAAGGAATCACACTTGATTGCATGCAAAATAATTTTTTGCTATTTGATTGGCTCTATTGGTTTAGGTTTGTGGTATGCATCATGTTTAGGTTTTAACTTGATTGCATATAGTGACATTGATTTAGGTGGTTTCAAATTGGATAGAAAGAGCACTAGTGGTAGATGCCATTTCTTAGGTGTATATTTAATTTCTTGGGCAAGCAAGAAGCAAACAAGTGTTGCTACTTCAATGATCAAATCTGAATATGTGGCTGTTGGAAGCTCTTGTACTCAATAAAAATCAATTGTTTGAATATGGTATTATTCTTATGAATGTTCCAATCTTTTGTGATAATACAAGTGCTATAAATTTAAGCAAACATCCTATTTTACATAGTAGAACAAAGCATATAGAAATTAAACATAATTTTCTATGGATCATGTGCAAAGAGGTGATATTTGTTTTCAAATTGTAAGAACAAATGACCAATTGGCCGACATTTTTACAAAACCTTTAGGTGGAGAAGGTTTCATTTCAATTCGATTTCGTCTGGGGATGTGTAATGTAAATGATTTGTGATTGTTTTGCGTTTTTATTATTTTTTATGCATTCATATGTATATATATATATATATATGCCAAATGAATTCACTATGATTGAGATGATCAAATTCGCTAAGTGTTGGTATCTGGGTTCATGCTAAACAACTAACATTGGATGATATGCGCGTTGTCGTCATGTGGTTTACCATTGGATTTATCAGTTTTGGAAGCAACATAAACTGTAAAAGGATCTATGTACGTTGAGCATCACAATTGTCTACAAAGTTTTATCTGGAACTGTGTTATGCACAATGTATCATGTGGTATGCACGTTGATCTTCGAGGATCAACACTGAAAATTTTTTGGGTTTGTATTACATGCATTGTAAATGGTGCAATGCATGTTGATTGTCAAGGATGAACACTGGAGATTTTTCTGGGTTTGTGCAGAGTGTATTGTAGAAGGTGCAATTCCCGTTGTCGAAAATGAGCAGAACATTGAGTAACAGGTATGATGCTTCTAAGTGAGTTGTATAGGGAATAAGGCATGTTGTATGTGATGCAGTGATACTGGTTTCAAAGAATACACATTTATGAACGTAGAAGGGGTGCACAAGATACGTTGATGGACCTATGTAATATCTTGTGAATGGCTCTATAGCACGTTGCATATGATATAAGGTACGTAGATGGGCTTACGTAATATCTTGCGTGCATTAGCCCATGTTACTACGGACGTTAAGCTGAAATTCCCATTTCATTTCTAAGCACGTTGTTTGATATGCTAAATACTTTAGTCTTCACAGACTTCATAACATACTTAGCATATTGTACAAGTCGCGTAGAGGGTTTTTACCCAATTTAAAACCTAAACTTTTAGTGTTCCCTCTCACACTCTCATTCAAAACTCAAAACTCATCCCGTCAGTCGTCCCTATCAAATTCCAAACCTAAAACTCCTACCCAAACCATTTCCAAGACTCACAAACTTCCTCAAACACTCAAATCCTATCAAAATTCCACATCTATAACCTTTCACCAAACCCTAACGCATCTTACACCTCTGTCTCACTCACGTTATATGGCTCTAAAGAAGAAACTAGAGGTTCGTTCCAAGGAAACCCAGGGTCCTCAGAAGGTGAAAGACAAGGGTGGAGCTTTCAAAAGCTTAAAACGGCCAAGAAGCACCATAGACAAACTGGTTTACACGAAATCAGGTATCCCTATTTCTTCACCCTTAAACAGTCCAAGAAGCAAAAGAATAATGTACAAGAAGAGGAGGAACTTAGAAATGTTGAGCAATTTGTTGATGATAGAGTTGTTATGTAGTAATAAAACTAAAAGAGGTTACATTTTCAGATTCTAGGGTATTTGATTTTAGGTCTATGAAAAAAGGAGGTGTAGACATAGAGGACGATTTTCAGAGATTTTTTTTGAGAGATTTCTATATTGAGGCATCAGATTACTATCCCGACCTCATTAGAGAGTTTTATGCGAATACTCAAAAATGGATAAATGAGGATGAAGATGATTTGTTGTCATATCAGTCTATTGGAGTGAAAAACAGAGTGAATGAGCTGGATTTTGTGATGGATGAGAAGCTCTTGAAAAAACTGTTCAATCTGCGTATAGTTGGTATGAAAGTGAAAACAGAAAAGGGGTTGAAGGAGTATGTGGATATAAAAGGAAACACCATTGTTGTGAACACTGAACAGACGAGACAATTCATGTTTAAGAATCATGGTGTTGTGCAAATTGACAAAAGTGTGAAGAATCTTGACCAAAATGATTTTGGAACTCGGTGGAAATTAGTTGACACAGCTTTCACCAAGATACTTCAGCCGAAAGCCCATACTCAGTGTCCTTTTATAGTTCAAGACGAAATCTCCATGTACTTGTTGATGAAAGGGGAATAAGTTAGTTTTGCTTGGGTTATCATTGATTGGATTCTTGAAAAGGTCAAGAATTTCAATCTTACTACATTTTCCTCTAAGGACAGACAACGAGAGGATAGCATGCCTTTTGGGAGTCACCTCACAAGGATCTTTAAGTACTTCAAAGTGAAGTTAAATGGTTTTGACTCGAAGCAAGTGATTGAGTCTCGAAAGATTAGCATTGACTCATTGAGGATAATAAGGCTCTATAAGACAGTTGCAAGATGTTATGTTTTTCATCTCTATCTTCGAGAAGATGATGTTATGGTGAATCCAAAAGATAAGGCTATGGAACCTAATCCAGAAGACAGAGTGACAATTCAAAAAGCCACAAATGACAAAAGAAAATTACAAAAAAAAAAGAGGAAAGAAGAAGACTTGGGTGAAAGTTCCCATCTAGAAGAGGCAAAAGCAGTTGGTTCCAGTGAACTTGAGAGCTTGAAGAATGAGTTTCTTCAGTTCAAAGCTACCTTTGAAGCATTTCAAGCAGAAACAAGAGCAAACTTTGAGATTGTGATCACCTTGCTTCAAGCAAATAATAATTTATTAGCAAGAATAAAAGGTGATTCATCCAATGCTAAAATGCCACCAGAGGAGAACACAGAGCAAGAAAAAGAGGAAGAGATGACACTAGCGATGGTGAGGCAAGTTCTTCAACGCTACAAGGAGATTATGGATAAAACTGATGCGAAAGAATCCTCAGATTATGAGCATTCTAGTGATCCTCCTCCTCCAACCATCGTTGAAATGGAAGATGAGGCTCCTGAGATTCCAGCTAATGCACCAGTGTATGGTCCAGCTTCTCCTAAAATTGTTCAACTTGATGATTCCGAGGATGAGCAAGAAATCTCATAGATAGTGGATTTTAGTGACAGGGACACTTGGATGCTTGTTCCTTCCAAACCGCCGTAATGATTTTCATAGGCACCAAATTCACATTTTGTCATGCATACATTTTATGCTTTGTTTATTTTTCTGCGAATAATAGTAATATCTTAGTCTCTTTCAAACTTCTTTGTTTAAATGCAATCTCCTGTTAGCCAAATTCTGTGCACAATGATTATGTTGTTATTCTTGCTTTTTGATTGTTGATAAAAAGGGGGAGAAAATTGGTTAAAGAGTTTGACGTGTTTAATATGAATTGAATGAAATTATATGTGAGCTAACCAAAGTGACAAGGCTTAAAAATCCTTCATAAGAAAAAAGATTTTTTTTTTGTAGTCTA
Organism: Flueggea neowawraea; assembly: GCA_948243855.1. Taxonomy (NCBI): domain Eukaryota; kingdom Viridiplantae; phylum Streptophyta; class Magnoliopsida; order Malpighiales; family Phyllanthaceae; genus Flueggea; species Flueggea neowawraea. Next base: position 2,349 of record CAODLS012295114.1, on the reverse strand, counting down.
TGTAAGTCTAAATAGGTGCATTGATTGAAGGGGAATATAAACTCTTTCCATATTTTGTCATCATCAAAAAAGAAGAGAATGTTGAACCAAGTTTGGTTAACATGCAAATTCCCTCTAAATTTTGACGATTGTAACAAAAAATGTGAAAATTTTAAGCAAGGCACGTTGTACATGAATCTAAGCCCATAGCAGTATGATCAAAGCATGTTATACAGGTTGCAAGTCACGTTGATCATATTTAAGGAATTTTGGGTGTTTCCAGAAGTATCATAAGTCGTGTAGGCTTGGTTACAAGTCACGTAAACATTGGTCACTGAAGAAGCAGAATGATTTTGAATTATACAATGCGAGTTGTACATGGTACAAGGCACGTTATGCGAATGATGAACTATCTAGATTGATTGCATAAGCATATAAGTCACGTTATGAGGAATGCAAGTCACGTAGATGAGATTTGTATCAGACCTGAAGTAGACTTGCAAGGCAACGTCAATGGACGTTGTAACCCACCATAAGTCACGTAGAGAAATAAAGAAGTCACCTTTTGAGAAATATATATACGCACTTAGACGGGTGTGATGTCAGCATCTGACAAATTGGTGCCTCTGGATTCAAAATTTGAATGTTCTCTGACACATAGTACAATGTCACGTTAAGAATAAAAGGTGTGATTTTTGAGGATCCACAAGGTGTGTAGATGGCTGGGATGACTATGATCAATGCACATTATAGGATGATCAAAGCACATTAAATTTGTGCAAGTCACGTTATGGTTGAAAAATTCCCAGGTGATGGCTACTGGTTTAAACACAAAGCGCATTGCAGAGATGTAATTCACGTTAAAATTTGTGAAATTTGAGGCAGCAACAATCAAGGCTTATACAAGGCACGTAGAAGAGAGACAAGTCATGCAGTATCTCGATGGCACATCATACTACACACGTTGCATAACAACTATGCGCGTTATATCTGCTAATGTCATCCATATCAGAAGATTTCTCTCTCTTTCAATGGATATATTCTATATCTCAATGGCTTCTTGGACTTGGAAAAAATATAAATACTTTGTGGGACTTCAGAAAAAGGGTTAGACAACTCTTGAGCATTTATTCCTACAACATCCAAGTATCAAAGCTTTGAATTTATCTATTTCATTAACACAAGCCTTTTGTTCATTGAATTTCTATTATTATAGTTTGTATCACTAGTTTCAATCATTGTTTGTGAGTGTTTGTTAATCATATTTGTTAGAGTGATTGTGAGTGGGATCAAAGGGTAGATCTTTAGGTTGGTTTTTATTCTTCAACCACAATTAAAAACATTGTAAGAGTTCTCACTTGGGTAGAAAGTGAAGTTATAATCTCTGTGAAGATTGGTAGTGGAAATCCTAAGTGGTGATTCTTAAGGAGTGGACGTAGGCATCAAGTTGACCGAACCACTATAAGTTATTGATGTTCTTTCATACTTGCAATTTATTTTTGAAAAAAATTTCAAAGCTACTTATACCACACTATTCAGGCCCCATTCTAGTGTGGTTACTGACTCTACATGCTTCTCTCATGTTCCTTAAAATCTTCGATATACCATAATCTGAACACGACAATAATCTGATCCTAATCTATCTTGAACACCCTTATTTATAAATTTTGTAAGTTCGTTATAGTAGCATCAAACCATATCATACGACCTCAACTTATGATATTCTAACCTTAAATCGATTTAGAGAACCACAACGCTTACTACAGCTAGTCCCCTAGATCACCCATTCTCAGAAAATACCCCGACACATTCTTGCACTACATAATCAATTAATATCCCACACTGAAAAGAATAAGGAAAACTTAACTAAATTTCCTCCAATAGAAGTACTACAATTTTTACACATATGATAAGGTCTAATTCAATCAAACAGATATGCAATGCAACACCAAAAGCATATAAAACATATGTAGAAGTATAGGGAAAGAGAATATACCCATCCTAATTGCACTCATGCCTCTAGATTTGGACCGCTTTCCCTTAGACCAGAAGGAAATTTTCCATGGACACTTCCCACACGTACCCTGGGATGATGGCAGAAAAATCAATTATGTGAGAGCTTGTTGCATACCCCGGGATGTCTTTTCCCACATGTACTGCACGGTGGGAACTTGCCTCTCTTAAGAGACTATTCAAAGGAATTCGCGGGAACCATATGCTCTCAAAACATATGCTGAAGTTGCTACTCAGAACGTGGTGCATCAATCTCCACATGGTTACTCAAATCCCTTTAACCCGCTACTGAGTGGTTAGTGGCCTCGGCAGCTACGCGCCAAGCGGTGACCCCATCTGATGTCTCAAAGTAATGGT
>CAODLS012294579.1:0-10720 GCA_948243855.1 Flueggea neowawraea | reverse complement strand
ATGCAAACCCTCCACCCCCTTATGGCACTCCACAACTGCCACCCCCTTATAGCACTCCGCAGCAACCATCCCCGTACCATGTCCCTCCGACTGGTTCGCCTTATCCACCTCCGCAGGTTCAACAACAGCCACCAGCAAGCCAGGAATATGGTCAACCTGCTTATCCAGGGTGGCGGGGCCCATACTACAATGCCCACGGACAGCAACCTGGATCTTTCCCGCGGCCTCCCTACACAGTTCCTTCCCCATACCCGCCTCCACCCCACCAAAGTGGCTATTGCAAGCAATAATCATGTATTGTTTCTCCTTTTCACTTCTCGACATAATTTTGTTTATTAGTGGTGTGTTACATCTTCTTTTACTCCTGGCGGAGTAGATTGGACATAGCTTGATAATTTCCATTTGTTTGTGCAGCATAATATAATGAATAGCTCATAAGAATGTTGATTTGCAAAATCTTTGTACGATAAATGCACATTTATTATTCAATGTTTTACATAAACATAAATAGAAAGCCTCAAATAAATTTTAGGTTTAAGCAGCTACGAGGTTGAGCATTGACAGAAACGTAGGACCTGTCTGCTTGAAGGAATGTTTCGCTTGGCTAGCTTTGAAGAGATGTCTTGGTGATACTGGGATCTGAACACCTAATTGTTATGGGAAAGATTATATAATCTTAACGAAATGATCTCTTTAAGAACTTGAGAAATCTGAACGTAAAATGTTATCTTCAACAGATCAATTGTAGTGAAAATGGTTAAAATCCTTGTCACGTCTGGGGCATTGTTGGATTGTGCCACTCTAATTGTTGACAGGCCTTGTCAGATCAATTTGTGGTATGTAATCTGAAACTACACTGCATGTATTGGTGGCTTGCCAATTTGCTCATGGTGTTTGGTTGAGGTCGGGTTTAGACCGTTTCTTGGGAGGTTGCAGTTCTCTCAAAGAGTGGTTTTATGCTGTTTCAAAACATAATAATGTGGAGAAGTTGGCTAAATTTGCCTCTTTGTGTTGGGGGATATATGGCAACAACGTAATAGTAAGATTTGGGAAGGGAAGGATTGTAGTGTGGAGCATGCTGGATAGAATTGTGATTCTTCAAGAAAGTTATGAGAGATTTAGTTGACATAATGTAAAAAGTTCCCCAGCAATTCGATGTTTCTGCCTTGAGTTTTGTGGTCGGAGAGATCTAGCTTATGACGAGTGAAATTTAGAAAACAGAAACTAAAAACTAAGAGCCTATTTAGTCGTGGAAATTTTTCATTTTTTTTTAGAAAATTAGAAAATAGAAATAAAAAAATAAAAAATTTATTCATGTAACACTAAAATTTTTCATTATTTTCTATGTTATTTTAAAAAATAAAAACAAAAGAAAAAACAAAAAATAAGAAATTATTTTTTCAACTAAACATAGTCTAAATAAGCGTTAAAAACTTCCATTTATTCTCTGTGAAAAAGAAAGTTCCTATAAAGTAAATTTTAATTTTTTTAAGAAACAAAAATGACACAGAAAATGAAAAAAGAGAAAATTGTTTTTGAAAGTAAAAAAGGCCCTTAGGTTCTTCAGGAAACCTGGGTACTGGGTAAGGTTGCAAAGAAGACAAACTCAATGATCAAATAGGACCACCCGTTGGTATGAGATTTCTATTGGGCTCTACAAACAAGTTTTCTGAAAAAAGGAGGCTGGTGAGGTTGGAAATTGATACACTGACACTGAAAGATGGCCTGCAAGCTCATCATTGCTCAAATTGATATCAAACAGAAGGTGTTGAATCATCCAATCCGGCTGCCGAGCCGATTAATACTGATGTCCAATTTTGATAGTGATGTGGATCAAATATCAAAGATGGCATGGTTTCAATCAGGAATTGTATGGCAAGTCCAGAATCTCTAGACTTCGAAGTGCAATTCTAGATCCGTGATCCGTGAGTTTGTTGCACGAGAACTCCATAGATTCTTTCTTCAGGTTTAAAAGTGAGGGATTTTGGCCTTCAAAGGAGTTATCTGATAGAGTCAGATCTCCAATTTGTGTATGGTATACTCGAGATGTCGGAAGTGATTCTGAAAATCTGGAAGTGCTAATAAATTGTTCGAGGGATGAAATAATTGCCAATAATATTCCGTCTAAACGATAACCACAAGTTCCAGGTTTCTGCACAATTTAGGTTCAAGAAAATGACCAAAAAGGCGAAGATCTTGGAAAAATTAAACTCTCTTAAATTCGGCAGACAGAAAGTGTTGGATCAATCAAAAGAATTCATCTAACAATGATAAAAAACGTATGAAGATCCCAAATTCCCAATACAATGTACAATTCTTTGTTTGGGTTAATGCATTTGGCATTCAATTTATCACACAATTTCCCGCCCATGTATTTCACTTTCTTCACTATCCCCTAATCTATTTACATCGATGCTGCGAAAGAATGAATCAAAACCTCATACAAAAGTACACACCTCACAAAACTATACCATTTTAAACAACTCTTCAGGGTTTGTGCTGTGCAAAAATGGATGACCGAACTGCAAAGCGAGGAGAGAGAGCTTTTCCATTCACCAGAACTTGCTCTATGAAATCCACACGAATCGATTTGAAATGGTAATGCTGGTTTAATTGATCCATATGAAAATCAGAAATCAGGTTATCATGATCGCCAAAAGAGCATGTGCAATTTTGAATTATTGGTTGTTAATGACAATCACGCAAAACAAGTTTCGAAAACAGGCACGCAAATTCTCGGGGACATTTCAAATCAATTTTATAGATGGCAGAAAGTACCTTTTCCTTCCAAGAAAAGTCAACGTAGCGGTAATAAGGCTCAAGCAACGTCAGCTGATCTCCTTCTTTAATCTGTAAGCAGAGCATAAGTTTCATTAGTTAGAGAAAACAGCAGGCTCGCAAGGGTTACACAGAATCTAATTCAGGATTAAGCAGTAGCTCCTTTATGCCAGTCAGACAATTTATGGATTACCAGAGCTTAGTTGTGACTAATGCGATATGAGAAAGTAACACCTATTCCTAGCTTAATGATTCAAAACACACATCATTAGTTGGGATTGAGCCACACATGAGGTTAATATTCTTCGTAACAATGGGCATCCAAAGGGATACCTGGAACTAAAAGAGTTGATAGAAACTGGAAGGCAGGTTTCAAACTCACATGGTAATCTATACCACGTGAAAATAAGAAAAACTTAAGAAAATCCAATTGGGACTTCTCACATAACTGGCAGTGGACACAATGACTATTTGTATACCTTTCTACCTTTTCGATTTGATACTAGAAATTCCAATCAACTGAATCTGTATTCTTGTATGCTTGAAACGTTTACATTCTATCCAGGAGTATAGAGACGGTTGGAATATACGCAACCCTATTCCTCAAGAAATTATTATCTCGTATCTCCTCCAACCATAAAAGATTAAAAGCAAATATGTCCAAAGTCTCCAAAGAACAACAATGTGTTTCACATGATCATACATAACAATGATGTAGAAAAGCATATAAGAGAACAGATAAGTATTAAGACAAGGGGAAGACTCTTACTGCATCATCCTTCATACCGTACACAGATAGAATAAAGCAGATCTGGTTTGAATCGCACACCAAATAGTATCTGCATTATCAGGTCATATTGATTTATTATGGTCGCCAAAATTTAGAAAGCAAAGAAAACAAAGTAAAAAGGCTTCAGGAACTTATTTATCAAGAACATGCATCAGGATATTAAAATATGAAAATCAAAATGTTTTCCTTTTGGCAGTAGACTTACAAAGGTGTAAGGTTGTCATGCTTAACAAAGAAAATCACTTTTCCCACTATAGATACTGCTTTATTTACACTCTCTGACAGCAGGTCTACAGTGGCTCCTTTGTATGGGGAATTCACTTCAAACAAAAGACGAACACAAAACAATTAGCCCACCCCCCATTTGAAAGGAATAAAAAAAGGAAATTTACATATCACTACAACTTAAATAGACAGACAGCTTACAATTAAGAGCAGATAGTGATGAAGTCAAAGAGCCAAGCCGTTTAGATCTACCATGTCCCTGCAAATTTTAACTCACAGAACGTCAGTCGTCTTCAAGCGAGGACAAATATTACATCAAGTAGATCCTGTAGAAATGAAAAAATTAGCATTCTGTAGTCCTATTAGTTAAAACTCATATTCTTCAGTTGAATCTTCATCAACTAAATCATCTATGCATTTGATAACATTAGCAAGCTCTCAAACTCCTTATCCTCTTTCATCCAACATGATCCTATAATTAAAATCTAAGAAATGCAATGCACATGCAGTTGTGGTAAGCCCACCAGGTTTTAATGCCACAGTGATGCAGCAATAAAGAATGATAACAGAAGTATCAAGAATAAAAAATGTATTACCCTCAACAGATTATCTAATTTATCAAGAAGATTAACTGTCTTTTGAACCTCCTCGGCAGCATTGAGGCTTGGATCCTTTGAGGCAGCAGATTCAAACCCACTAAGGGCCCTCTCATAGTTCTCTAGATATTTGTTGACCTGAAAGCAAAAAAAAAAATATTACATGGCAGCAAAGTATGCTCAAATAGTCGAGTGCTTTGACTCTTCACAGAATTTATAGGATCTCTACTTATTCATTGGTTTTTCTTGCCCAATGGGGTGATATATTGTCCTCAAAATAATCGTGATTTTATATCACAATCACTGGTCATGTTTATGGTAACAGTCACAATCATTCGTCATCATAAAGTGTTCTCAATTAAATGTTAATAGAAGACCATAGCAATGCTTTTTAGGGAACAAAACAGTATTCTCCACCGTATTTCATATTTCTGTTCCTGAAACGAGATTCCAGTCTATCAATAATCATGACAGTAAAGTTGATTTGAAGTCAACAAAGAGGAGTTTTCACTTACTGTGGCACAATTATAATATAGATCCGGATTGTCCTTCATTTTTTCATCTTTCTCCTAAAATATAAAATCATATGCTCAATATAAAACAACAATATGTAAGAATTGCAGAAGCAGGTAAACAACAAAATGCACACATAAATAACACATTAACAGAAATGAGACTCCCTAAAATTTCCATCATTAATCACAAGCAGCAAAAGAACCATATGAAGATGTTATCATGCACTCACAGCATTTTGATATGCCTTCAAAGATTGTAGAAGCTTGCTGTTATCCCAGGCCCCAGTCACAAAAAAGCTGGTGAGGCATGCATTTCCAAGGTTGTCTGCCAATAAGATCAAACAAAAAGCATTAAATGAAGATGGTTTTTTTTTTTACAGAAAAAGGAATTCTTAATAAATAACTGATATAACATATACAAACTCATAAAAATTTCAAGCAATTGAAAAACTGTAATGTTACATTTCCAAATGACTGTTCAACATGCAACAGTAGCAATTCAGAAATCTGATATGTTACATAATGCATATTATTAAGTTCATACCCTCATCAAATAAAAATTCCAAAAACTGTCAAACATAACTAGGAAATAAAGTTACCAAATCCCATTACAGTGTAACAGAATTAGAGACCAACATTTTATCAAAAATTCAAATAACATGTTTAAAAATTTAGTCCACAGATTCTTACACCAAGAATTTCCATCCTTGACGTCCAAAGCTATAGCATCCTTGGCATGCTTAATACTTTCTTCAACAATGTCTGCCTGATTCTCAGCATCTACATAAACAATAAGCAGCAACAACTCATCAATTTGCCTCACAATTTACCACACAATATCCAAAGAAAAAAGGTCAAAGCAAAAAGAAAAATAGAAATAATAATATCAGCAAATCCAACAATTACACTTGCCTTGTGACATTCTCCTTTTAAGCATTGACAACATACAAAGTATCTTCTTGTTCGGCCCCTATACACACACACAAAAAAAAGGCACAACAAGAACTTCAAAACATTTCAACATCAACACACAAAAAAAAAAAATATGAAACGATGCATAACACACAATTATACCTTGCTAAGAGCAAGATTGAAGCAGTTCTTGGCAGCAGGAAGATCACCTTTCTTCCAAATGCAGTTTCCCAAACAGAGCCAAGCATCTGCAAGCGACGGATTCAACTTCACCTGTTCAAAACAATCATAACATTTAGTTAATTTCCGACCACATCAAACAGTCAGTTACAAAAATAACTACCAATCCGTTACACAATCATCAACTAACTCACAGATTTAGAGAGATGATCCTCCGCTTCTTTCCTGTATTCAGGTCCTACGTCCAGTATCTTCCCTTTCAGGTACTCGAAAGTCGCGCGTTGCGAAGGCGACTTCCTTTCCTCTATTTAACAAAGAATGAATGAATCAATGAATTAATGTTCGTGGATTTGTGGTGGGGGGGGGGGGGGTTAGGTTAAAGAAAAGAACCGAGAGGGATGGAGTGGAGGAATTGAAGAGCGAGATCGGATTGAGACTGTAATTTGGAGGATTTGTCGAGTGGATTCGTGGGGAAGTATGCGTCGCGAAGTGTGTAGAGATCGTCGATTGCTCTTTCCACTTTCTTCCACACATCTTCTTCTGCTTCTTCAGCTTCAACTTTGGCTTCGTTGCGTCTACTGCTGCTACTCATCTCTGTTTTTTTCACTCGACACTGCTCTACTGTAAGAACAGAGACGAGCGAAACGTTTCGCTGATGGGAGTGCTTCTTTGTGAGAAGGAAACGACAGCGTTTTATCGTGGAAAAGCCAACAGAAAGGGTGTTGTTCTGTATTTTATACATAACGTGGGACCAAAATGATCTGACGTGGCACCAACACAAAGCTATATAACCTAGCGCCAATGTGCGGCACATAGAAACCCAGGGTACATTTGGTGGCCGAACCTTCTCGTCGCCGGCGTTTTTCCAGAGGTGTTTCGCTCAAAAAATGTCGTCGGAGAAAGAAGTGATATGGAAAGCTTCGAGGAACTTCGATTGGAAGCCATTTCTGCGCCCCTGAAGGTCCAATCTCTTTCGAAAATTTAACAGTTAAATCGATTCTTTTTTCAATAAAATAGCTTCAATTTAATCAACATTCGATTCTTTTACTCTGTAAAATGCAGAGAATGACTCGATTGGACAAGCACAAACTGGTATAGGAGAAGGGGGAGCTCTTGCTCTACCTACACTGCAATGCTGCTTTACCCCAGCCAAGCACAAGGTTCCGTTTCTTTTCTCTATCACCTACGCTTCATTCGAAGATGGATGATGCGTCTGTTTGCAAGAATTTGATAATTTTTTCTTTTGGAAATTAAAATGAAATTCATTACCATCTGATCATTATGCACTCGAGAACAGACTTGATTTGCGGATCCCAGATGCTACACGGAACGACTATAGATTGACATACAGAAGTTAATGATAAACTGCTAAAATCAAGGTTTTGCTTGCTAGTGATTAGGTAGATTTGTTTTGGCATTTCAATTATTTACCAATGCCAGGCCCCTTTAAACAAGGTGCTAGAGTTCCAGTGATTTTAAAATGGGTTGTTGTTGTTTTCTTGGTTGAAGATGTAAAAAAACTTGCATTAGGTAGATTATTGTTTGATCTATGCATCTATATTCACATCATTCTTTTTCTCTGTCAGTTATGTTGCAAAAAAAATTGAAGATATGTAACAAGTCGGCAATTGCATCTTTGTTATCAACTCCTGATGTATTAGGTAGACGCTCCTGAACCTAAACTAAACTGACTTGGCATAAACTGAACCTCAAAATTGCAGACAATGCAAATTTGAAAATGTTAACTTTATAATTAATGCCACGTATCCTGTAGTTTCGAGGTGCTAGCCATTGAGGCTTTGTGATTCTCACTGGATTTATGTTTATAAAGCAATAACTAGTTTTTGAATCGTATTCTTATCTTTATGAGAAATGAAACTTTGGTGTCCTTGGTGCTAATGTTTCTCTTATATGTCAATTTTCATGTTTACTGCTTGCAGGATCGCTATCTTGAAATGAATATATTCTGACTAAGATATCTGCAAGTACTTGTATGGTTTTCACTAGAACATGCAAAGCATGCGATCACTTGGCATTGACTCTGATAAATCATGGTCTAAGGTGATTCCAGTTATCGACCGTATGACACAGGTAGGACTTTATTTCTGGGCCTTTTTATTTGCCGTCTTCTTTATACCTTTGTTTCTTATTGTCAGCGATTTCCTATACGTTGTTGGTGAAATCTTTCAGTTAGAGAGACATGAAGCCCTTTGATAAGTTCAAGGATCGAGAATGCAATTTTCTTATTTGCGATGATGTGGCAATTGACGGACTTGATATTCCTCCTATGGATGTTGTTATCAGTTACTGTATTCCCCCAAAAACTGAGGTTAGCCTTATACCTTCACTGAAATTACATCTAATATCCATTGTTATAGTCCTAGACTGGTAGTTGTGATCCCTTATAAGAGTGATTTTCCCTAGTCTTTGAGGGGTTTTTTTAATGAACAAGAAATGCTCACAATTTACTTATGCTATTACTGGTATTCATTCTGGTTAATTTACTGTCCCCATCGTCTTAACTTTGTGTTGGTTTGAAGGTTTCCCTTCGCCGCATTGGTAGAACTGCTCGTGCAGGACAATCTGGACTAGCGATCTTGCTTGTGACTCAGTATGACTTTGAGGGGTTTATGCACTTGGAGAGGCACATTGGTAACCCTGCATGACTTATTCTCGATTGGAGGTATCTTGAAGAAACAATTATTAATCAGTAAACTAAAAACTCAATGTACTTCCAGGTAAAAGATTTAAGGAGTTTCCTGCACATGAAGTCTCGATGATGCTGGAACAGGCATGATGCAGGAGCATATCCATTCAAAGTAAATTAGCATTTATTGTTAAATTCTAATGTTTTTCTTATTATTCTAGTTTTTCTTAATACTAGTAAATTTAACACGCGTGTTGCACGTGTATTAACGATTTAGAGTCATTATATGTACGGACAACACACTTCTCTTTTTGTACACAGAATGGGCATCTACATCAGGGATTAGAGTATTAACGGTTTCTCCCTTCCTAATAAGTTTTTTTTTTATTTCAAAGAAAAATAAGTGTTTTTTTTTAGATTTGAACCCCTAGTTTTTTTGTTGGTCTTCATTTGAAGGTCAACATGTTAACCACTCAACCAACAACTGTTTAAATGTTGTCTGATCAAATAGTATGGCAAATGTCACTCTTATTCCATTAGAAAGATGCAATTTTGATGAGTATATATAAATATAATGTCATTAGATAATATATGAATTATATGTATAATTTTGAATAAGGTGTTTTTGTTGAGTGTTGTCGTTGCATATTTGTTACCATTTGGATGCATAAAAAAATATTTAATAATATATACATCTCAAAATATCACTATTATACTAATTTTGACCTAACCATTAAATATTATATTAATTTTACATCAATTAATTTTTATTAATGTAAGGTGAAAATGTTTCTTAAAAAATATAAAGAATTAATTTACAAAATTGCTTGAACTACACAATTATAAGAAAATAATGATTTTTGTGAATTTTTTTATTAATCATTTAATTGAAATATATTAATTTTTTATTAATCATTAATCAAATCCATGACTTCCTAATGTTAGAGTTTACTCTTGTATCAATAAATTATAAACTCATTGATCATTTTTAAAAGTTTATAATATACGCATCTAACATATGATTTCTAATTTTTCTTTTGAAAGGATTGTATTATTTGTTATATTTTTATGAAATTTTTTGAACCTTTTACCTTACATTAAATGTTATAAAAAGTATAAAATCTAATAAAATAAATGAAGAAAAGACTTTAATTTTAATGAGAATAAAACTTATTAAAGATTTCAAAGTTGTATTTGAATAATATCGAATTGGGTTTTCAATAGAAGTACAAATATTAGATATTTTGAAAAACTTGAACAATAATTTACTTATAATGCATAACAAACAAAGATTGCTAAAACTAAGAAAATTGTTTTCTGATTGTAATATTTTTGCAATCAAATTTAGTTTAAGATTGTGTTTTTTTTCGTTGTTTATATATCATTAAGTAATGTCTAACAAAAAAATGCGATCAGGCTATTCAATTTTTTAGATATATATATTTGAGGTGCAAAAGTGATATTTGTAACTTTTAGCTCAGGTAAAAGATCATTTCTTGTAAAACACAAGTCATTGACATGTTTTTGATGTAGAAGATACAACACTTATATTTTTGGATAATTTTCCTGTCATCCCTATAGTAAATTGTTTAATTTGATTTTTAGTGTAGAAACTTCATTTTATCCATCTTTTTATTTTTATTTTGTTATGAAGTATCATTACAAAAGAAATTCAAATACGGTTAATTAAAATATAAGGTTATCTTTGTCTTCACTCCTTGTTGTTAATTGAGATTTATTACTTATTTGGTCTCTAGGTAGCAGTATTATCAGAACCAAACCAATCATTGACCGGGTTGAGGAACTGGTTCATTGATTTACTCAAATTCTTTTTTTATTAAAGTACAAATATTATATATTTTAGAGAATTTTAAAATTTAGTTAAATATAGAACAAACAAAAAATTGTTGGCAGAAAGAAGCAAATTTGCTGATTGTGGCAATTGCAATTAATTTTAGATTAGAATTGTTTTTTTCTCTATTGTTTATATATTATTAAGCAATATCTAGCACAAATTTAAGGTTTGTTTCATCAATTTTTTCAACATATTTGACATTCAAAGAGTAATATTTACATT
>CAODLS012294478.1:0-13273 GCA_948243855.1 Flueggea neowawraea | reverse complement strand
TGACATTTCAAATGTTTTAATTTGAAATTAAATTTCGCACTTAATGTTATATATGTTTTGTTGTTAATAAACAAAGTTTATATTTTTATTTGTTAATCATATTTCTTTAAATATGATATTTGGTAGAAGTTCTATACTATGAGGCTTGTGCGAGATGGGCTGAGTTTCCATAGACGGTTCACCTCGTACGCCGGTCATGGTCCCAGGAATAGGTCGTGACAAAACTGATGGTCTAAATAGACCAAATAAAATTGGTTTGGTTTCTCAAGATTCATTCTGTGTTTTATTTTTCTTTTACATGGTATTTTAGATAATCATTATTATGTTAACCCGACAACTACTCTTTTTTTTTTAGAAAAATAATAATTAGAATTGTAAAAAGGTAAGAAATTAAAAGTGTCGAAAAAAAAGTGACTACTTATGTTGACTGATTTTATTAAAATACTATTCAATGTAAAATCAATGCTTGAAATCTTTCATTTAATTTACTACTCTCAAAAAAATTATAATATTGAAATTTCATAATTTTGTATCATTAAAAATTTAGTGCAATTTTAATTTTTTTACTTGGAATATTTAGTACTACAAACTCATTTATGATCATACAACATTATTTAGCACTCTCAACAAATTTACAAAATTTCATACTTTTTATCATATATTTGGTTTTAGTTTAAACATTTAGCATTAAGAATTCATTCATGATTCTAAGTCCTTTAGTATTCTCATTAAATTTATAGTACCAAAATTTTATAATTAATCTCGTATTATATAAAATTTAGTAATATATTGATTTTAGTTTTGCACATTTAGTAATATTAATTCATTCATGATACTAAATCATTTAGTACTCTCAACGAAATTATAGTACTAAAATTTCATTATTTTGTACCATAAAAAATTTAGTACTATATTTGATTTGAGTTTTGAGCATTTAGTATTATGAACTCCTTTATGATAGTAAATCATTTAGCATTCTCGACGAATTTATAGGACTAAGATTTCATAATTTTGTATTATAAAAAAATTAGTGCTATCTTTGGTTTCAACTTTGAACATTTAGTATTGTGAATTCATTGATGATACTAAACCATCAACACAAAAATATTATATATACCAGTCTTATACACCCACAACAAATGATCTATATTTTTTTATAAATCCAATGGTCAGAATTTATTTGTAAACAGTGGTCTGTCTTATTAAAAAAAAGTGGTCTAAGTCAGTTCACTGGACTGATTATACCATGTATCTAAATGAAGCAATAATTTGATTAATTTATAGTTTGCCTTTTAAGCCAATAAGTCAATGCCTAATTAAATAAACTCACAATCTCGTCTCTTTCTTCTCGTCGTCCTTGAATAAAATTATTCATATTAATTGTGTAATTGATTAAGATATCAAAAATTAACAATCGGAAGAAATCAAGATAGGGTGTTGTGATCAAGAGACAACAATAAAAGGAAGAAAAATAAAATTAATGAGAAGATAAAAAAAACTAATTACTACTTAAGATTTTTTTACTTGAATTTTAAAATAAATTTGTTCCATGTTGTTTAGTTTATAACCTTTTTTATAGTAAAAAAATTAACTTGCATGTCAATTTGATAGGTTAACTCTATGTATAAGTGACACTGCACATAGCCGAATCAACTATAGGTTAATCCCGTGCAAATATTGTTGGCTTACAATTTTTAATAAATGATGTATTGCCTTCATGTTTGAAATTATTTTCTTTCTAGTTTGGTAACTGCTTTGTTAGGGGAGAAAGAAATAATACAACTCCATTCTTGAGCTTAAAAGAAAAAAAAAAACGACTTCTTCACTATAATTTTTTAGAATTTAAACTATAATGAAGCGTGGTTTAGATTTCATGATATTAAATAATCTTGAAACTTATATTTAAATAGATTTGAACAAGCCTAATTAGGTCTATATGACATCAACCATGATTTGTATTAGTATAGTAGCAATGGTGCCGAAACTTCTTTATCAGTTAAAGTACTTAAATCTACAATTTGGGGCCACATCGATGCGTTGATTGATAACAATTCCTCCGATAAGCTCCTAAACGATATTTTAGCTTCCTAAGAGCCCACTTTTATACACCATTTTGTTCTCCACAATTATTTTATGAATGTCAGCATCTGTTTTTTAGTAAATAAGTGTTAGATTTATCATTATTTTTTTTGAATAAGTTATATATGTATTATCAGTATTATCGACTCAAATCAGTATTTCCGCATATCTTAATTGTAGTATATGAGTAGTAAGAACATAACTCTAATGGTGAGAAAAGCTACTATTTGTAAAGAAATTAAGAGGAGAGACAAGTATATGCTTGAAACGTAAACTAATGATTTCAACTCCTACCTTATTTTATCTGCCGAATTACGTACATACTTTCGATACATATGGAGTTAATTGCATAAGTTGGCATAATTAAACAGTTAATTCTGGCATTTGTAATATATGTGTAACATTTGGTGGAATTTTTTTATCTTTAGAATTTAGTAATAACATTTTTCAGGTTTAGCATTTTTATTTGTTATATAAGTGTTACTCTCCCATATGTCGTTATCTTGTAAAACAAGGACCCCTATTAACTATGGGCTTAGATTTGTCCTAGTCTGCCTTCACTGAGTGGGCTTGATTTATTGGGTCGAAGAAGACTAGTCATGACAGGACTGCCGTGTCTGAGGAGGTCCGGAGCTCTTACAACAAATATATGAGGAACAAAAAAAAGAATTAATTACACATTATTGACAATTAATCTACTAATTTCCAACAAATTTACTTCACGTATCTTGATTTTAGAAATAAAATTTCATAGAATTTATGTTTCAAAAAATAAAAGCTCAAATAAACCTAATCTCTAAAACGCCGCATTTTGTGTGGTTTTAATTTCTTCTTTTCCAAAATCTCATCTCACCTTCTTAACCCAAAATCTTGTCACCATCTCCCTTCTCTCTCTTCTTAACAAAAAAAATCACGTCTTGTACACATATGTATACCAATGTCCACTTGTATATACCAAACTGAAGGCCATTAAACAAATAAAAATAAATTTGTAAATGACATGTCCACCCTTGCGCACCATTTTATACTAGTGTACACCAATTGAAATTCATTAAATCAGTTTTAAAAAAATTACGAACATTTTGTACATCTGTGTACACCATTGTACACCATTTGGGAAAATTATTTTTTTTTTGAAAAACTCATTTTCTTTATATAAGTCAATTTCTCACAAAATTCAAAAAAGTGGTATTTTTAATATTACTATATCAGTTTCAGTTTTAGTGATAGTTTTTATTTTTAAAATTAGTGGTGACATTTTTAGAATTGGCATTTTAATTTGCTATAAAAGTGTGGTTTTTCCAAAAAATAAAAATAAAAATAAAAATAAAAACTCAGTCCATGTTTCCCGGATCGCGTGTAACCTAATTAAATGAAGATTTTTATTATAATTTTTAGAACATAAAAAAATAAAATAAAAAGGAACATGTAATATTTATTACATTTTGCTTAACAAATAATATAACTGGACGCCCAAGGTCCTGAAAATGAAAAGCAGAAACCTATAAGTGGTTTTGACCATCAAATTTTTGTGACAAGATTAGATTAGAAATCGATTTCCTAAATACCAGGAGCTGAAACGTTGTGTAATATATTCTTCTAGAAATTCATCACTTCTTTTTCTTGGACCCTTCCTCTTTTTTGTTGCTTTCGTGCCGCATCTTCTTGCCCCTTTTTTTCCCATTTATGATATTACTTTATCTATCTAAACATTTTTTTTATATATTTTAGTATATTTTTATCATCATAAATTTTCTGATTCGATTTTTTATTGCTTAAAAATTCTAAATTTATACTTCAAAAAAATTCTTAATTTATTTCTAATCGACAAAGTAACAAATAGATATTTTTTAAAATAATAGGCAACTAGAGCCATTGCATTTGTCTCAGTTGTAAGGCAAGTCCCTTTGTAGACCGTAAGTCCCTAAGTCGAGCTCGTAAGATAGAGATCAGATTTGAATAGTATAGAATGCCTCTTGCTAGTCGTTCCACTATAAAAAGGGAAAAAAAAAAAAAGACAACCATTTTGAGTTTGAAATTTAAAATATAAGTTTTCAAAAATAAGAACAATATATTCTAACTAATGGTGCAGCAATTTGCAATTTGCATGCATATGGACAAAAATAAATGGTGCAGCAATTTTGTTAAAGATAATTAATTCGAATATACTACTCATAAGAACCATTATGTTGTTTACAGAGCCACCAGTATAAATATTCTAAAGCTGATAGGGTTCATTGCTATATATGTTAGTTGATGAAAGAATATATTATAAAATCTATGAGCCCTAAGTCATTAGATTCTCAAAGCAATCTCTGTGGCCACTCAATTAGTTAACTAATCACCTTGATTCTCTCAACAAAATTTAGGGGAGATGAACCTCAGATTAAATATTATAAGTAACATGTAATTGACTCACACACACATCCTGCACATATAAAACTTCAGTTTTAACCAAAATAAAACACTCAAGAATCACAATTTATGAATAATTACTTCTGCACTGTGTATGTTAGATAGATTATTTATATCTTTGTTAATCAATTGTTGTGTGTGTATATATATATATATATATAGCACCTTACAATCTATCATATTAATGAGAAGAATTGTTGATTATGCTAGTTACAATATATTATATATTAATGAAAATAATTGTTGTGATTAATTAATTATAGAAATTTCTCTAGCTATTATGATTAATATAATTTAACGACGTAAAGGGCAATATATTTGTAAGAGTCAATGGAATGTCTCTTTAAGGCAAGATAAGTATCCAACAAAAGAAGAAGAAAGTTGACGTGGATACGAATTTGGAGGATGATGATCTTTAAACTTTATAAATGGGGAAGATGTTGGAAAGCATGACACATACATGCAGCAAAAATTAAAGTTTTTGTTAATGAAATCCACAAAAAATCCATGCAAATTGGTAAAACCGATAAAGGAACGTGAGTTTACCTCAATGATTCGAAACAAGAACGAGAAGATGCTATTGAAATAGAGTCTTAGACGCTGTAGTATGAGAACACTCTCTACCGATATTCACGCGAACGAACTGCCAAGATGTTGGTATGCTAGCACCGAATTTTTGACTCTAAAAAATATCTTGCTATTTTTCTCTCTTTCTTTGAGTAATATGGACGACAATGAATAGAATGGAGGGAGGAGGATGGCTAGGGTTTCACATAAGCCTACTTATAGACCTTAATAAACCCTAGTCCTAGTCTGACTAGGAGATCCAATTCTACTGTTACAAAAATTTGTTTACCCTAATTAAACAAGGACAAATTACTCCAATATTTATTCTTTAATAAATAAAATTCGGCCATATTTTATTTCATAAATAAAATATAAATTCGGCCCAATTATTCATTTTGTAAATAAATACTAATTGCCTATTTCTTTTGTTGACCAAGTCAAAACTCCTTCTTAGTTAACTAAGTAAAAAAAACTCTTTCTTTTGTTGATTAAGTCAAACAAACTATTTTGACGAGGTCAAATGAGTTTTAATTTGTTTTAAAACCATTCTAAAACAATTTATTTCATCACCCATTTTAAAACAACTAACCAATTAATTGTATTTAAACTGTTCTCATAAAATAATAGTAAGATACATTATAAACTACAGCTCGTTCTAGTATGTGACCATGTAGGTTCACTCAATATTGACAGTAGGTCCAAATTACTATTTAGGCCCACAAGTTATAAGCGGGTTCTAGCAAGACATTATGACTATCCAACTTGAGCGAATTCGATGACTCCACAATACCTAATCCATAGTATGATATTTAGGCCCACAAGTGATATGTTCCATGCAGTAATTCTCATAGCAGGTCAGTCCAATATCATGTTCTCTACATATATTTATGTTTGAGTGGCATCTCATGTTCATGATCTGTAAAACATGATCATCTCTCAAAATACATACTAGTCTTATTTTATTATCATTCTCATCATAATGAACGATTATGGACTATTTAGAATAGTATTATTTCACTTTATAGTTTTACTGTCAAGTTACACACTTGATGACATAAACAAAATCAACTATTCATAGATATTTTTATCAATTTATAACATTGTAATAAACAACAAGATAACAAACTAAAATGCTTCATTTATTAATTAAAAAATATAAATGACAATATTCATACTATTGGGTTAGAGCATATCACTATTTGGAGGATGATGATCTTTAAACTTTATAAATGGGGAAGAATATGCACACAATTACATTACATTAAATTAATAAATTGTTTATTGAAACTTCTTCCTATTATCTCGTGGCCGCCTATGTCCTCAATTACCATAAGATCTAATTCAAGTTGCAGTAAAAAAAAAATAAAAATAATAAGTTGCGATGTGCACAATCCTCGAGAATACAACATTCCATATAGAATTTTCTTGCTTCAGATGATATATTCACTCACGATCACAATGTTAATTTCTTTTATGTTAATTTCTACCAATTAAAAGAATTTTGCTGAATGGTTAGAGTTATTTCAATTGTTCTTTTTGATGTATATTTAATCTATATATATATATATATATTGTTGTTGTTGTTATACAAAAAATGGTCTTTTGCACAAATGATGTGCTATATAATGAATTAGATCATTTATCAAAAAAAAAAAAAGAGTAAATTAGATAATATATGTATATACAACGTACTTGAAAAAAAACAAAAATAAAATATAGTGATGATTTAGATGGACAAAAAATAAATATATGGAATGTATGATTGACGCCAAAGTTTTTATTAGCTACCCAACAAGGAGAACATCCTATATAATGGGTGTCATCTCATGGAGTCGTGAAAGCTTTAGTCACAAAAAGAAATTGCAATTAGTTATAGTAAGCTAAATGATGCTAATAGTTTACGAAAATTCATTTTCTTTTTTTTTTTCACTCACAAAAGGTTCCAAAATGAATATTGAGAAATGTTTTAGAGATTAAATGATACAGTCACAATGACAATTGAAAAAACTTTCATTTTAATCAAGAAGGTGAACAAATCAATTCCTTTATGAGGGTAAGAAGTATAAGTGCCTTTTCAACTTATTCGGAGGTTAAAGAAAAGGCTTTTCTTTTTTTCGGAAAGGAGGATATAGAGGGATCAATTGTGGCTTACTTTAATTGGACGTCACTACAAGAGCCTTCTTGTGCTATGAAATGTATGGAAAGTCATAACCAAGCTTGGTGAGAACCAAGTCTTAACGTACGTAGCTCCAACTGTTAGGGCGAAGTAGAATGGTCAAACCAGAGGCCCTAAAGTTCGTTTTTGAAATAAGGTTTGAATGTCTTCAGGATCACACTTCTCCCAAACTCGAGTCTAAGTTATCACAAGATTTCGATAGCGTCTTAATCACTCTTCTACTAGCTGTGATAATGAAAATGCTTGTTTTATTAGAGTAAATAAATGAAAATAACTCGATTGTTAGGATTTGTATCAAACACATCTTAGACTTTAAAAAATAACTATAAAAATCTTGAAGTTCGAGTTTTACTTCAAAAATTATCCGGTGTCAGTGGGTCATTTGTTTTCACCGTTATTTGCCACATTGAACTAGTTATATGACAAGTCCACGTGGAAACTTGTCAAGAATAATTGAAAAAAATACCAAAAGGATGCCACTTTGGCATTGAATTAAAGAAATTTTAAAAATGATAGAATTCAAGGAGCATCATATTAGTCAAAATGACGTCGTTGTGACATTTTCTCAATAACTCTTGACAAGTTGCTCCAAGGACTTGCCAAGTAATAACGACAAAAACAGACAGCAAGTGATACCGAGTTATTTTTGAAGCGAAACTCGAAGTTCAAAATTTCTATAGTTATTTTTTAAAGTGCAGGCTATTTCTAATACAAATTGTAAAAGTCAAGTAGTTTTAATTTATTTACTCTTTCAACCATTTAAATTTCTCTCAATTTAAACGAGTATATTTACAAAAGTCTTATCAAATAGTTATCTTTAAATAAATGTTCGTAAATTGGAGTAATACTTGGTATTTTGAATGAAGATATTTTAATTTTGATAAATTTATTGAAATGTCTTATTGTAATCCACTTTTTAAGGATAATTTAATATATTGTCAAAGACAATTTTATAAATATACTTAAGTTGAGAAAAAAGAAAAAGTATAAATTCTACACTGAGTTTCATAGAGGTTTTGGTTTCTTGGAGAGGGATGGAGGTGACCACTTTCCTGTTTAACGGTTCGAATGAAACAGCCATGTGAGGTTTCTTGGCATGAACATGGACAGCCTGATGGAATCCTACTACTATTCTGAAATATTTCCTTTCTTAACTGCTGATTGGAAGAATGCTTGTGGTTTCCACGTGGCCACCGCTCTTGCAACAATATTTTAAGCTTGCTTTCAGTTAGTTTTTTTTTTCTTTTTAACAAATCATTTTTTTTTACTCTAAAATTGAATTTATGACCTTTTATATTAATTGGAGTTAACACTATCTCATCTCAAAGAGTTTCTCTTTCGACCCAATTTACTAATCCAACACTGATGAGTGATGAACTGATAACCACCAGCTTGAGTATATTCTAGACACAAGATTTAGCGCTCGTTTGAATTGATGAATTTGAAATGTGGCATTTTACTAAATATGTATATTTAATAAAATCTATCATTTGGTTTCTCAAAATTGATGTCAAATGTATATATTTAGGGAAATCTCACATGTCCCAAATGTCTCGATTTTGTGAGATTTGAAAATATCACTTTTTAGATGGTATTTTAAGAATGACCCATTTTTTGAAAACGTGAGATTTCAAAAATAATTTTATTTTCTATTATTAACCTCACCCATTTTGCAGTAATCTTAGTTTATCATCAATACAATATATGCCTAATTAATGTTATTTTTATAAGCAATATTAAAATTGATTGTTAAAGTAAAATTTAATTAACTTATCACTGATATAATTAATTTAATTCATATTCATATGTTTATTCAAAATTTTCAACTTCTAAAAAAATATATTTTTAGAAAAAAATATATTGACTATGAAAAAAATGTGCAAACAATCATATCAAAAAGAGGGAAAAGACTTCAAAAAAGCTCTTCTAGATTAAACTCAGCCTTAAAATTAATTTGTTTGGCCAAATTGTTACAAATAAAATGTTAAAGTGTACTTTTTGAGAGGTGGTCCAGCGGAAGGGGCAATGTTCTGTGCCAACCCACCCTGGTTCAAAAAGCACGAGTCTTCCCCGTGGTCACGCTCCTAGCGGATCCTGCGGTGACACCCTCTCGGTTGGCAGCTACCAAGCAAATGATCATTTCACAACAGAGAGTATTACTTATATGGTAACACTCAGCAGGGGTCCACCATGACTAGTTTCCTCTGGCTCCTCTTTTTCTTAAAAAAAATGTTAAAGTATATTTAAGGACAAATAGGTCATTTTATTAAATAAACCAATAAAATGTTTGCATTTGATACATATTATCCAAACAAGTTTATGTGGTATTTGAATGATATATTGTTTGAAATACCTCTAACTAAACCATATATTTATAAAATGTCTACATTTACAAAATATATTTATAAAATGTCTCTATTTACAAAATCAAGACATTTAAAATGTATTCACAACTCAATCTTTTTTTCCTTTTTACTAGAAAAAAGGATTAGGGATGACTAATGCTATGTAATTCACTAAGTGTGATCATATGGGCCTTATTTTTACTATGGAATGTTGGAAGACTTTAGAGAGAACCAAACCAAGTTACCGCAGTTTCACCGCTGAGGAAAAGCTGATTAGGATCCAACCAAATCCATCCGGCCGAGTCCCTCTCTATGATGAGACAATTTGTGCCTCTCAGGAATATCCCTTTCAAGCTCAAACCAAAGCATATGATACATGATAAAAACAAGTCGTACTAATTCGACCACTACCCATAATGGTAGCTTAATTCATTTATGTACGTTACAACTACATTTCACGATTAAACATATATAGGCGAAGTACTCGAGGTTTGAGGGAAAAAGGAGAGAGAGAGAGAGAATGATGGTTTGTTGAAATGGAAAGAAAGAATGAGGAGGGTGGAGAAAAGCATTGTGTGTAGCCCACAGGTTAGGGAAGATGGAATTGAAATTCCTAAAACCATGGAGCGAATTATGTTCTTTTTACACACTATTACAATTTCACTCCTCAATTCTTGCCATTAAAATATTGGATTGCCACGCGCTGTCTTCATGTTTTGCATGCATTTTGGACGCTCTTTCGTGAAGAAACAAAGAAGTCACCAACTTTTTCTCCGCTTGTCGCCTATACTATACCAACTCCAAAAAAAAAACAAAAATCCTGGCTTAACAAGTTTTGTTACTGTTGTAATTAGAAGGGAAATTGTCTGTCGCTGCAAACGGTGAAAATATTTACAAACCTAAAAGCTGTTTAGTTGATGAATTTTTTCATTATTTTTTAGAAAATTCAAAATTCAATTTTTTTGATTAATTAACATATTTTTAAAATGTTTTCAAATTTCAAAAAATAAAAAAAAAAACAGAAAACATAAAATAGAAAATAAAAAACTTTTTTTCTCAACTGAATATAACCGAAGTATCTTCAACCTTTTCATTTTTTAACATTTTTTTATAAGTCGGTAATTTTAATCATCCAACCCATGAAAAGCGGAAGGAAAAATCCTCATGATTTCTTTCTTTTCTTTAACATTTAGTTTTTGTTTATAAAAGCCTATGCACACGCCGTTGATGGGTTTGTTGAGAGCGTGTTTGACAAACCAATACGATATGTTTGTTGTTGAACATAGAATTGGGGATTCCTATGTTAAAATCTTTGAAGCTAATACTCTTATACTAAATTTCAGTCTTAACTTTTAAAACGAATAAGGATTAATTATACGGATAAAGATAATTACAATGAGCCTAAGATGTAAATGCATCGTTGTTAAGATAAAAAAAAAAAAGAGTGTTTAACAAGAGCAAAGTGTTTGAGCTAGGAGTTTTTTCATAAAAATGGACAAGAAAACACTATTCAAACTTTACAAAGCAACATTAATCATTTAGTTGAGGCACTTTGAGATGTCTTTCGTAGGCATGTGGGATTTAATTCGTGGTTTCTGATAAGCATAGTTAGTGTAGCTATGTGTAAGCAATTCATGGTTTCCTTAAAATATTAATTTCTTTATGTCCTAGATTGATAAAATTTAAGCATAATGACTTATAAAAAAAAAAGTGTAGTATGTTATATATTATTGCCGGTGTTTAATTTCAATAAACTAAGAAGTAGATAGCAAATATAGATTATAAATAGTAGATTTAATAGATTGTATAATAAAAAATAGTGTTAATACACAGTAAAATAGTAACTAAGTGATTCGGTTTTGTTTTTTTTTTAAAAGAAAGTTTTCATTTATTTTAATTGGCCTTACAGAGGGGGACCAATCTCCATAATTTTATATTTTTTAGAAAATTCCGCATAGATACATTTGACGTTCAAACCTAAAACCTCTTAGTTTTAGATGTAATTGAGCTACGTAATTTCAACATTATTTTAGTTATACTTGCGTCATATATTTATTCTCACCTAAGCGACGTTTCTAGTCTCTTGTATATACCTTTTAATAAAGCTAGATTACCTTGCCTAGCTACCAATTAATTGCTTTGCGTGTGCAATTGAAAGAATTAAAGTCTAACTTCTTATCTTGATAGTATTTAATTTTTCATATCTAGATTGAGTAAGCGTTTTAATTAGTCATAATTCGATTTGCGGTCCATCATGAATGATTATGGAAGTTGATTATTTTGCTATTACAACTCTCTCTTTTTCCTTAAGAACTTGTGTGGCGGCAAGCTCAATAAGAAAAACTGAAAGTGAAAATTTTCATCTCCTCCTTGATCTGTTATCATGTCATTAGTACATTACAATCAAAATATTAATATACTTAATTTTATGAGAAAAATGGAATTGCGGAACTCGAGAGAACGAAATAGGATCCATTAATTCCCGTCAATAATAATAATATCACTAATGCTAAATTTCAGCTAAATTTATCAGAAAGAAAGTTTTCAAGCTTTTTTTAAAATATTTTATAATACAAATTTTAAGGATTTGAGTTCTTCTAACTTTGTTTTAACAGCAATTCAATTATAATAAATATTTAATATTAGTCGGTTAATTTCAATTCTAAAAGGTCCATATATCATGAATAATTTATCAGTCTGGAAGTGAATGTTTCTTTTTCGAATTTTGCTTGGTCTATTAATGAATCTATGTTTTTAATTTTCTACGCAGATATTGGCAAGAACTGATTAAAATTTTAACATGGACTTCTAAATGTAAATGAATCATTAGTCTTTCTACTGTTTTATAATGCAATCACTCCAACATATTCAAAACAAATTTCACATATAAAGAATACTTTAAATAACAGGGAAGAACATTGCAGAATGGATCTTAATTATTGTATCATGTTTAAAACAGTACTATCATGTTACACTAAGTGTTATTATTTTTTTTATACGTTATTTTATTTGCTATTACTAAGGTTTGAACTTACTATTCATTAGTGGTACAATTTATTTTAATACTAATAAGTTATAAATTCATTGGTTATACACAAACATTCATTGGTTATGCACAAACATTATTGAACTTGTTCTGTAAATTAGTAAAGGAGAAAACTTATGTTCTAAACTTTGAGTTCACATTTAATAAGAAAAACATAAAAAAAAATAACAAAATAATCGATACGTGCTATGGTTAGTCCACCTGTCACGACCCATTCTCGGGACCGCGACCGGCGTACGAAATGAACCGTCTATGGGAGCCCAGCCCATCTCGCACAAGCCTCATAGTACAGAACTTATAACCAAACATCATATTTAAAGAAATATGATTAATAAATAAAAATATAAATTTTGTTTATTAAAAACAAATCATATATAACATTAAGTGCGGAATTTAATTTCAAATTAAAACATTTGAAATATCAAAAACCTAAACAAAACCCATAGAAATCCGGTGTGTGGAGCATCTAACAAATCAGACAAATGGGCCTGGTCAAAAGGGCATTGACCGCAACATCAAAATCTCTCACTGAGCATCAAAAGCCAACGAACAAATTTCTCAGAGTCACCTGCAAGATAATAATAACAGGAGACAAAACAAACAAAGAAAAAGGGTCAAACCCTGTGAGTGAGGGACAACACTCCA
>CAODLS012294472.1:0-12248 GCA_948243855.1 Flueggea neowawraea | reverse complement strand
TATTTACTTATATATCTTTGATTTATATAAACTCATTTTATACTGCTTATGTTTTTAATTATTAAATGTTTTAATAATCGGATAAGTCGGGTAGTGCTTTTGATCTTTGAGGCTTGTGCAAGATGGGTCGGGCTCTTATAGATGGTTCGCCTCGTACGCCGATCATGGTCCGGGAACGGGTCGTGACAACATCTTATGGTATCAAACCATTGGAGTCAAGAGTCGTGTCAATGGATTTGACATTGTTAGAGATGAAAGGCTCTTGAACAAGTTGTTCAATCTGCCTTTGGTTGGCATGTCAGTAAAGAGGGACAAGGGACTGAAAGAGTATGTTGATATGGAGGGCAATACAATTGTGGTAGACACCGAGGCAGTACGAAAGTGTGAAGAGTGACAATTTTGGAGTGGTCCAAATAGACAAGAGTGTGAAGAACCTAGGCCAAAATGACTTTGGCACTAGGTGGAAGCTAGTCTACACGGCCTTCACCAATGTTCTCCAACCCAAGTCTCACATTCAGTCACCTCTCACAGTCTAAGATGAGATCTTAATGTACTTGCTCATGAAAGGGGAATAAGTTAACTTTGCTTGGGTGGTTATAGATTGGATTCTTGAAAAGGTCAAGAATTTCAATCTCCCAACACTCTTCTTGAAAGGCAGACAAAGAAAGGACATTATTCCTTTCGGAAGCCACTTGACTCAAGTATTCTAGTATTACAAGGTGAAGTCAAATGGTTTTGAGCCAAAGCAAGTCATTGAATCTCGAAAGATTCGGATTGACTCATTGAGGATCATGGGATTGTACCAAACTGTCGAGAGAGGCTACTTGTTCCATTTATATCTCCAAGAGGATGATGTGATGGTCAATCCTAAGGATGAGTGGATGAAGTCCAGTCCTGAAGATAGAGTGACCATTCGCAAAGCACAGGAAGACAATAGGACAATACTTAAGAGGAGAAAGGAACCTGAGTTAGGAGAGAGCTCTCAACAAGAAGAACCAGTTGGTGCTAGCTCAAGTGAAATTGACAGCTTGAAACAAGAGTTACGTGAGTTAAAGGCTAGTTCAGAAGCCTTTCAAGCAGAGACTCGAGATAATTTCGAGACTGTCATCAATTTACTACAAGCCAACAACGAGCTTTTGGAAAATTTGAAGGGTGCTTCTTCCAGTTCTCCCATTCCACCAAAAGAGAAAACAGCGGAAGAAAAGGAAGAAGAAATGACCCTCGAGATGGCAAGGCAAGTTATTAGGCAATACAAATAGATAATGGATAAGGTTGATGCACAAGCCTCCTCAGAATCTTTTGTCAGTGGTATTCCATAACCACTCATAATTGAAATGGAAGTTGAGGCTCCTCTGATTGCTGCTGATGCTCCAGTTTATAGCCCTCATCCTACTGAGGGTGTTCAACTTGATGATTCGGAGGAAGAGTAAGAAGTATCTGAGACTGTGGATCTCAGTGACAAGGCCAATTGTAAGATTGTTCCTTTCCAACCACAACAGTGATATTCATAGGCCAATAGATCCACACTTTTGTCATGCATTTCATTTGCATCATGTTTATAAATTGATACTCTATTTATTTTTCTATCTTTTATTTCTAGTTGTAATGTTTTTTTATGCTTAATGAATCTCAATTTCTTGCCATTTTGTCTCTTTATTTTTGTTATCTTTTATTTCCTTTTTGAATGTTGACAAAAAAGGGGAGAAAAATATGGCTAAGAGTTTGAAGTTAAACTTAGAAAACTTGTGATTGCAATTGAACTAACAAATGTGACAAGGCTAAACCCTTGATCAAAATTCATATATTTGTAGTTGCTTTAAATTTTAAATAGTTGCATTGATTGAGGGGGAGTGCAAACTCTTTCCATGTTTTGTCATCATCAAAAAGGGGGAGAATGTTGACTCTTAGTTTAGATGATTTAAACAAAACATGTGAAAAAGTTAAGTAATGCACGTTGCAGCTAAAGCTAAACAAGTAGCAGTATGAACAAGGCGCATTATACCAATTGCAAGTCACGTTGATCATATTCAAGGTTTCCAAAAACATCACAAGTCACGTAACGTTAGATGGAAGTCACATTAACAAGGATCACTTAGGAAACATAATGATCTCGAATCACAAAAGGCGCGTTGCACAAGGTCCAAGTCACGTTATGAGAATGCTAAACTTACTGGATCGATTGCATAAACATACAAGTCACGTTGTGAGGTATGCAAGTCACGTTACGTGGAAAATGAACTATTTGGACTGACTAGACAAGCACATAAGTCATGTTGTGCAACATACAAGTCACGTTGACGGAATGTGCACTAGACCTGAAGTGGATTTGCAAGGCAACACCCACGTTTCAACATTGCAAGTCAAGTTGATGAGTAAAGGAGCCACCTTTGAAGAAACACGTCTACGCACGCTGCAAGAAGTGCAAGTCACGTAAACGGGCATGATGTCAGCTTCTGACAAATCGGCGCCTCAGGATTCAAATTTGAATATTCTCTGACACCTGGTACAATATCATGTGAAGAATCAAAGGTGTGATCTTTGAAGTTCGTTAGTGCACATTGAAGCCTGAAGTTGCTAGGCTCAACGCACACGAAATGATGATCAAGACAGGTTGCAAGATGTGTAAGTCACATTACATTAAGTGACATTTGAGGCAGTGGCATCTAAGTGGAATACAAGACACGTTGCAAGCAGTGCAAATCATGTTACAGTAAGTGAGATTTGAGGTAGTCGCGTCTAAATTGGATACAAGACATGCAAAAGAGAAACAAGTCACGCAGTATCTCAATGGGACATATACAACGCACTTTGCATATGATACTATACACATTATACCTGTTGATGTCATTAAAATCAGAGTTTCTCTTTCATCTATAAACGGAAAATTCAAGGCCTGCAACAACTACATTTTGAAGACCGCCTATATATAGAGGTCCTCACTTCGGAGGTAAATAGAGAACTTTTTGAGAGTGTGCCCAATCTTTGCTATTCAAATTCTTGACTTTCTCTCTCTAAGCTTTCTTAAGTTCTTACACTCTAACCAAGCTTTTAACTTGCTATTCAAATTCTTGACATACTTTCTTTTATTTACTTGCTTTGCATTTCATTTGATTTACATTGGTGTGTGTTTGATTGAGCTATTGCTTTTGTTTTATAAAAGATTACAAAAAGTTTTCAAAAAGATTTAGTTTTTAACAAGAAATCCAATTCACCCCCCTCTTGGATTATCATATTAGGATTACATCATACCTATCATGGTTAAAAGACAAAGGAGACAACTAAAGAACAAGAAAGACACATAAAACAAAGGGAAAATAAGTTTTGAGTTTCTCAGGTATACCCTAATTAGTAGGTCAGTCCTCGTATTTTTTGGATTTGGCAAATTAGTCCTTCAAAATTGTTTTTGACTAGCAGAATTAACGTAAATAAAACTTTACGAAACTACCTTCCCTTAAAATCAAAGACCACATCGATTCTCTCTCTCTCTCAGAAGCTCTCTCTCACTACCTCTCACACATTCCTTCTAGTCTTTCTCTGCCTCCCTCTACATATTTCCTCTAGATCTATGCTTTTCAAGTTGTGCCAAGGATTGGTTTTTCAAATCTAGCAATGTCCATGCTTCAGATCTAACGACGGAAGTGGTGCGAGACAAATAAAGACAACGCCTATGGTTCTTTCTCAGGCGTCGTGCGAAAGGCGCAACATCTGTCTTCTTCTGGAGCCGCAATGAACGACGACGGTCTTTGCAAAGATGTTGGGGTGATTGGTGCTTGGTTGTTGCCGGCAAACTTAGAAGGTGGAGGATTTCAATTTTTGTTTCTATTTTTGCTAGGCTAGAATGGTGAAGGGAACGTTGTAGAAGAGAGACCATGGAAAATAATTCCTGAAATTGTCCAAAAGCTCGCCTCTGTCCCCATTTTAGCTTATTTGTCGCTGCTTCTGATCCATTACTTTTGAATTTATTAGCTTTTATGTTTAATTTCTTGGGGAATTATGACTTTAAACTTTTGTTTCGTTGTTGTTTTCAATATTGTATGTTACAGAGTCCGTTGCTGCAAAGGTCAAAAATTGGGCCTTTTTTCATCGGATGATGATACTTGAGATTCATGGTGTAGTTGTTTGATTCTAGTTAATCTGGTTTGCTTCAGCTCAATGATTATTAGGGGCTGTTAGGTTACGGCAATGTTTTTGGAGAATTTTTTTTGTAACATCTGTGTCAAATAACAAATTCATGACATATATGGTGTTATGAACCCACTTAGTACTATGATAGTTTTACTTGAAGCTAATCTTCTTGTTGTATGAGATTAGTGATTTTACTGCACTTATTGTGGTGTTTACCTTCTGATGGAAGCCACTATAGTGCTTTAATTTTGGCACCTATTATGGTGTTTTATGTTTTGGTGCAAATCACTTGCTGTGGTGATTTGTTTTTGCTATTACTGAACCTGAGATGGACATGTTGTGATTGGTCTCAAATTGGGAAGAAATTCAGCTATGATATTATGATGTTACTTGATGCATTGCAATTACCCAGAGGCATGTCATATGGTTGTTCTTGTTCGTGGATTTTGGTGGATATTGTTGTTGTTTTGTTGCTTACATTCTATATTTTTTAGGGTTAAATCCTATACCATTCTTGTAGAATATTGAAATCTTCTCCCCAGTCCCTCAGTTTTTAAAAAGCTCATCTCCGCTCCCTGAGGTTCTTAAAAAGGTTCAATTGTTCGTCCAACGTCACGATAAATGCAAAATGACTGTGTTGCCCATGCCAGGTCAAAACTGTCACAACTCAAAGTCGGACTGTGACTGACATATGAGGTGAACCGTCTATAGGAGCCCGGTCCATCTCGCACAAGTCTCAGAGATCAGACATTCTACCAAAATTATTCAAATAAATTAATTATAAAGCCAGATTTAAAGTATAAAAAATTTTATACCGAAATGTATATATAATAAGTTATACAAAATAAAATGATAAATGTTAGTAATGTATGAAACCAAAAGACAAACGTAGCCCAACAACCCAACAACGACTCAGTATAGAGCTCTAACCAAAAACAAAAGGAGTCTGGATCAAAAGAGTACTCACTATTAAGCGGAACGCCTCACTAGGCAACAAGTTTTGAATGGTCGCCAAATGCCAAATGAAAACCTGTGAATATGAGATAAAGGAGAATAGACAATAAATAGAGAAAAATGGGTAAGAATCTCTAGTTAGGAAATGACACTCCAAATCGCTCCAGACCTCACAAAAACTGTTTTGAAAATATTTCAAAAATATCGCATACAGATATAAGTACCGAATAATAGTTCAAAAATCATTTCTCAAAAATGTTTGCATGCAAAGCAAACATCAGACAGAAACAGATAGAATAATGTATAATAAAATTAGACTTTGCCACTAATTCAAACTTAATCAGAAACAGAGCACACGCGTCTGACCGGGCACACAGTTACCAGTAACCCTGGTAACTGGGCATTGATTGCGCATTAGTATACCAAAGACTACGTTTTACCCTACGTGGTACAAGTGTCCCGTATCAAAGTATATATATATATATATATTCCATATATATGTAGCAAACGCACATGCAAGCAGAGATTATTTTACCAAAAATATTTATATCCCTTATATAAATATTCGATATTAGAAACAAAATTATTTTTCAGAAAAATATTTATATACCATATATAAATATTAAAATTTTCAATATTAAATATTAAATATCAATATTAAATAATAAAGTCGGACATATCAAAAACATATAATTTTAGAAAACAGCCTATGTGTCTAAAGTTACTATTTCACTCACCTAGTATCCGAAACTATGGATCCAGTCAAACACCACTAGTGGGTGGCTAATCGTGTCAGCAGGGATAAGTAGCTAAAACATATACAGACGTATTTAATATCAGAACAAAATGCTCCTACTGTAGCGATACCAAATATATGATATGCAAATGTAAATGCAAACACTCGTTCGACGACAAAAAAACCTATTTCGGTCAAGATCTATAGTTCTCGTCTCAAAAATCAAAATCTACGTAAAATTACAGTTTAGTCCCCAAATTATGTAAAATTACCATTTAGTCCCTAAACCTCAAAAAATTATAATTTGGTCCCTAAATTTGTCAAATTTTATAATTTAGTCCTCCAAGTATTTTAAATTTATAATTAAGTCCTCCAATTTTCTAAATTATAAATTTAACCCTAAATTCTCAAAAATTACAATTTTAACCCAAATGTAAAATATCAATTCCAGCCCCCACAAAATGTCCAGAATGATGTCAAATTCATTTTTGCTCCCTTTTATTAACAAACAACATTAAAGTATCCTAACTAACCACAAACACCATTTCTTCTCATTTTCACCGAACCACACTTCAACTTTCTTCTTCAACAAACTTAGAAATCTCATCTTGTCATCCTCAACCAATCCCAGAACCATCAACCCGCTCCAACAGTCCCCCAAACTTTCTGTTTTTAACTACCCATTACCAAGAAATCATAAACTCATCACCCATCCTTAATCCATCAAAAATCCAACCAAAGCAAATATGTCCTGAACTAGTAGCAAACCGCAACTAATCCTCTACCAACAATCAAGAACACTACAGAATAACTTGTAACAGAAAAAAAAATGAAAGAAGGAATGACTTGGTTCCTTACCTCACTTGAAGAAAAAACCACGGAGATTGAGAGAGAGAGAGAACTGAGATGAGCGGTGGAGTGTTTAAATGACAGCAAAAAATGTGGCAGAAAATGGTGATGCAACTGGGTTCAAAGCAGAAGAAATGACAGTTGGGGCGGTGGAGTTTGAAAGCCAAGAATCAAAACGGCGTCGCTTTACCAAGAGATTTCCCAGCACAGTCGACTGAATGACATGCGCTAACAACAGACGACAGGCTCAAACCAACAAGACGGCACGTCGTTTCAAGCGAAATCCAACACTGGCAACAAACATACGACAGATTTGCAGTGCGGACTACATCTCCGAAGGATACAAACGACAAGTCACTTGCTCCAGACACCCAATTGATCAGTCGCCCCTCTTTCTTTTCATCTGATTTTAGTTTTGATTTTTAACTAATTTCTATCTAATTAATCAAATTTAATCACTTCAAAAATTCATTAATCACCTAATTAATATTTAAAACACAAAAATATAATTTTTAACATAAATAAAAATATTTTTATTATTTTCCAAATTAATAGAAAAAATTTACCAAAAATTAGCAAAAATTTATTAAAAAACTTTACCAAACATAAATCCATAGAATAATTATCAACAAAAATAAATTCAAAAAATATAAGATATTACAAAAATAGTGAAAGCAACAGTTTGTCACCAGAACCATCAACGTCATCACAAAGTCTCAAATGGATTTTCACTCAAAACCCATTTTCTTACTTCTCTCTCTCTCTCACTCACTCACTCATCGTCCCTCTCTCTCTCTCTCTCTCTCTCTCTCAATCTAACTGTGCATGAGAACCCCAACAACAAAAAAGAAGCAAATAAAAGATTCAAAAAGCATCAGATTTTTCATTGCATTGTAAAGCTTTGCATCTAAAGGCAACATCAATAGAATCTGATGACACCATTGTTTATCACCTGCTTCTTTCAATGGACCATTTCAAACCAATCACTTCAGTAAAAACTAGCACAATGCCTTCATCTCTACTGCATTAAACAACAATCAAACTTCCATTACGCATGAAAAAAATAAGTAAAATTACAAACCCAGTTGAAACCATGGAATTTTTTGAAGCCTCCGTTGATTGAATTTTTCAAGCTTTGAGCCTTTTAAATCAGAAGTCTCAACCCTAAATCATTTCTGGAGGATGTGAACCCTAATTGAAAAAATCTCTCACAAATCAAACCCACCAAACAGAAGATGGAAACTCTCAATAATGTGAACCCAACTCAACAAACCCCTAAAAAATCGAACCCACCAAATAAAATGAAAACCACCAACCAATGTGGTTAGAAGTGGCTTTGAGGAGAGGAGAGACACTGCTTTTTCAGTGATGGTCAATGGTGTTGTTAGTGGTCATGGCTTCTTGCTAACAACAAATCAAATCCCTAATTTCTAGAACCTATCCTCTCCATCAGCGATGGAGCATGAGAAGATACGGTAGGTGGGTTTGATGGAGCATGAGAAGAGAGAGATAGCAGCGATGGAGAAAGAGAAGAGAAGAGAGAGAGAGATATAGATGACAGAGAATAGGGATGGGTTTGATTTAGTTGTTTTGGGTAGTTGTGAGAGATCAGTGATGGAGGTGGTGGCAGAACAGAGGAGAGAAGAGGAAAGAGTTGTGAGAGAGTGAGAAAGAGAGAAGCAGCGAGGAGGTGGTGGAGAAGCAGCGAGGAGGTGTGGAGAAGCAACAATGAAAGAGACATCGGTGGGGAAGGTGGTGGCGGATTGGAGGCGAGAAGAGGAAGAGAGAGGGGTGAAACATCTGGAGAAACAAAAGATGGGTTCCGGTTTGGTTGGCTTAAAGAATGGGTTCAGTTTGGTTGGCTTGAAGCATGAGAAAAAACTCTAAGAGTGTGTAGGTTTGTTTGGTTTTAGATAGATTGTTTTGGTTTTTTTACTACTTTAAAAGTGTGGGCTTGATAGGCTTTAGATGAATTGTTTTGGCTTTTGAGGGTGAGTCGGTTTGTTTGATTTTAGAGATTTGATTGTATCAAAAACTATGCAAGAGGCAATTATGTTATTAAAATTTATTTTATTTTAAAATTTGCACCACATTAGCGAAAGCGAAGTTCACATCAGCAAAACCAATAGAATCTTTAACGTTGGACGAACGGATGAACCTTTTTGGGAACCGGAGAGCGGAGAGGAGCTTTTTGAAAACTGATGATCGGAGATAAGATTTCAATATTCTACATAGACGACATAGGATTTAATCCTATTTTTTACTGTTGTTGATGTTGGATCTGTTGATTTTCTTTTTGATTTATTAGGTTTTGATCATGAGGCTCAAGAAAAAGAAGATGAACAAGAACAAGAAGGAGAAAAGTAGAAGAAAAAAAAATTAGGGTTTATATGCCTCATGGTTTGATAAAATAGATTCAAATATTTTTTTTTTAAAAATTTCATTTAAAATAAATCAGATGACACTTTAACAACTTACTAACATATTAATGATGGATTATTAAGAAAAGAATTTAAGTGCAACTCAGTTTTTAACTTTGAAAATGCATTTGTAACATGTTAGAAATACAGAAACTGACTTATTAATTAGAGTATTTTTGAAGGATTTAAAAAGTATTTTTCCTAAAACAAAGATAAAATCTCCCACCCCGTGCCCAGTCTCACAAGAAAATGACAAAGCAAAACTC
The DNA here is from genome assembly GCA_948243855.1 of Flueggea neowawraea. Lineage (NCBI taxonomy): Eukaryota > Viridiplantae > Streptophyta > Magnoliopsida > Malpighiales > Phyllanthaceae > Flueggea > Flueggea neowawraea. Next base: position 2,898 of record CAODLS012294472.1, on the reverse strand, counting down.
ACACTCACTCGAAGTCGCGAGAGAACATGACCTTACATGCCAACTAGGGTTAGACTATTGAACTGTTGCCATGTTCAAATATTAGTTATAACCATGTTTATATGTATTGTTGTCGTCTTCTTCACAAATCTCTTTGTAGTTATAAGCAAACTTTTCAAGTTTGGTTCGATTGGCTATCTAGGTTTTTTCTACAATTTGGTTTATATTGCAGTAAAGTAAATTGTTCTTTATTTGTTTATCATCAGAATTCCATCACAATGCTAATTCTTATTTATGTAGATCACGGCATTTTAGTAGCTATATGAGTGTCATTCCCTAGGTTCTCATAGGTTTTTTCCATGGTCTTGATACGCTTGGCTTTCTAGATTTTTGTACAAGGAAAAATTTATACTAAATCAAAATTTAACACAACGAACTAATTATTGAACTTTTGAGATTCCAAAAATTAGCTCAGGCTTAATTATGTTTATAAATAGATTTAGGAAAACACATCAGTCTCAGCCCCTTACACCCTTAAGTATACCAAACTTACACCTAGGGCTGCAAATGTCAATTACTCTAATAAAGGTTTTTCTTCAATCTTAAGGCAATGGAATTGCTGCATTGAACTGCTTACTTTTAAGTTGCTACTGTGGAAATAAAATTGGACTAATGACCTCAAGCCCCTAACTAAAACCGTAGCAGTAGCTAAGAGCTTCAATGCAACACCAAAGCACTTGCCTTCCACAACATAACAACAATAATGTGCTTAGAATTGAAAAAGAAAAAAAAATCTCAAACCACAATTCACTGCCAATTCTTATAAAAATGAAAGCATGTACTGCTGCATAATTATCACAATTCAGTTTCTTCAACTCTGCTTTTGGAAAATAAAGGCTAATAGATTATGGTAAAGAAGTGAAGATATGATGATGCATGATAAATACCGACAATTCGAAAGCAAATATTTGGTGAAAAGAAGCAGCCTAGGATTATCTAAGAACATCTAAACTTTATTGGATATACAACCTGAACACGGGTAGGAATTCTCTGGAGCTTTGGATAAAAGGGATCGCTTCTTGAAGGAACTAAATCAGCCGAATCAAATGATCAAATTCCACCATGATTCAATAATTTGGGCACTACAGAAGCCCTGTCAGAAGAAAAAGGCAACCATGTGCCAAGTCCAAAACCCACCCGATGAGAATATTTCCTTTGGTCGCATGTAGTTCCAATTTTGTCATAAAGAATGGTATAGTTCGAAGCACTGACATTCCTGAAGTAGCAGAATGCACCATCATGGTATTTGTAAACCTGATGTGTGCTTCCCACTCCGCTGTGCACCAAGTTGTCCTTTACAACCATAACACACTGCGCATTCTGAAAATTCCGCAGCGACCCAGACGCGAAACTAAAACCAGCGTGTTTAGATGTCTTGAACTTCGTAGCTGGTACCGTTTCCTTGATCCAATTCGCTTGTGTTCAGGTCAATGACGAACTTTTTCAATGATTTGAATGAGTGGACAACAGATGATTGCTTTCTGAAAGATAAACTGTCATTGAAATAAATTGTTTGGTTCACAATCTGCACATTCCCATATTGTCCATCTCCATAAAATTGCTCAAACTGAAATGCTGGTTAAAACGGGCAATGATCTCGCCATAAGAGGAATTCACCCATCCGTTTGATGTTATAGATCTCCGTGCGCTTGTCAAGAATGTCCCATTCAAGCCTTTGAAATTCGAAACCAGAGACAAACTAAGAGGTTTACCACTGTGTTTCAAAACCTTTCCTTCTGTTTTCGCACTCCTATGATCCAACCATAGATGCAAATTCGCATCGATACACCACACATTCAAAGCATTAGTAACACTAAACCCAAACTCATGGCTCTTCCCATCCAACAAGTTCCCTAAATACGGTGTAATTTCAATATCATAAGTGGGAAGATCAAACGAACCAATGCCGGTAATTGGTCTCGACAACAGAGGATTAATACCACCAGTATAAATCACAGTAAAAGGCCAAACTGCGCCAACAACCTCACCATCAAGACTAACCAAAACCTCCCTAAAAGGTCCATTACCAGCATAACCAGTAAGATTATTTGCAGCTATGTACTCATTTGGATAATTAGAGTACCAGAACTCATCATTCTCATGAAAAGAAACATAAACCTCCAGCACAGCCCTGTACACATTTTGTGGAATCTTGAACTCCTTGGTCTGAACATCAGTCGAATTCTCAACTTCAAACCACAACCCATCATTCAATGGCAAATTTCGCGAAATGGGTAATATCAAATCAGCCTTAGAACTAACTCCATGAACCAAATTATTCAACCTACCGTCATTATACCCTCTCAATTTCTCCTCAGCGGGGTAAAAATAAAGAGTTATATCAACATTATAAACCCCAGTATATACATTATCAACAACATTACCAAGAAACACAGCAAGTTCTTGAGTCTCATTCTTGAGAAGCAACGAGTAATACCTGGTTACATCTTTCTGAACAGTCCAAAAAATCCCAGTTGCTCTCGGCTCTGCAGTGCAACTCCTAAGAAGTTCAACACCACCAAGCCAAACCCCAAAAATCCAGTCAAATTGCCTTCCTTTGCAAGTGGCCTTCCATTCCAAGACAACTGTGGAAAAATCATTAGACGGGCAATGAGAGGGAGGAGTGTAGTTGGCAAAAACTGGCGGTTTTCCATAAGTATACCCAAAATCATGGTGGAGAACACGGTGGACGCAAGGTTTTGTGTTGGGGACTTTAATGGGTTTGGTCACTTCAAAGAACACAGTTGGTGGAGTGTCATTGAGAGATATCAGAGACGAAAGTGAAGATGCGGGTTGTGTAAGGATATGTGATTTGGGTATTTTGGCTGTGGAAAGAAGAGGGTGGAGGAGGAGGAGGAG
>CAODLS012294217.1:0-11071 GCA_948243855.1 Flueggea neowawraea | reverse complement strand
TGTTAGTTTTTGATAAATGTTTTAAATAAATGAATGAGTATGAATTTTAGATCTCTGAGGCTTGTGCGATATGGACCGGGCTTCCATAGACGGTTCATCTCGTACGCCGGTCATGGTCCCGGGAAATGGGTCGTGACAGAGATCGTCGAAGGTTGCTAGAGAGAGAAGGGTCTGACGATCGACAGAAGATAAAGAGCGAAAAAAGAGAGAGAAAGAGAGAGGAGGCGAATCGAACGGAGGGAAAGAGGAGGCGGACCAGACGGAGGCTGAGGGGAGGCCGAACAAGATGGAGGTTAGTTGAGGGAGAGGAGGGAAGAGAGAAGGACGAGAGAGATGGGGGAAGAGAGAGAAGAGCAAAAATAAAAGAGGAAGGAGATGAGAGAAAGCTTCTGAGAGAGGAAGAGAGAGAAGAAGAGATAGAAAGAGGAGAGAGAATAATTATTGATCAAATGAGAGAAAATGTGGGAATGAAAAGGACTGAGTAATATATGACAGTCTCGTTTCTTTCCTTAGTTCTCTTTTGTGGAAAGTAAGAAGATAGTTCCTTTACTGTCATGGATACATCTCTTCCCTTGGGTTTTATGTCTTCCAAAGACAATTATTGCGTTTAGCTTCAAAGTTTATTTTGGGCCATTTTCAGATTCACGGAGCCCAGAATAATATATTATTGATTCACTAGGCTCACTTTCAATATTTTGGCAGAAAATTTAAAATTACACTCGTACGCCACCAATTTTATAAATTACATTTTACAGAATCCTTCAAAACTTGCTTAAAACTTGTCTAAAATCTGTTCATTTTTCGGACTTCATTAAAACTTGTTTAAAATTTTTTTATATGTTGTTTCGTATTTAAAATTTGTTTATATGTTTTTTTTTGTTTATATGTTGTTTATATATTGTTTCTTATTTAAAACTTTTATAAAATTTTGTTTAAAATCTTTTCATTTTTTGTACTTGTTTATATGTTGTTCAAATATTGTTTCTTGTTTTAAACTTGAATGTTGTTTATATATAGTTGATATCTTATTTATATGTTGTTTGTATGTTGAAAAACAACATCTAAACAAGATATTAATAACGTATAAACAATATATAAACAACAAATCAACAACATATAAATTCCATATTTATTTATTTATTGTTTTCAATATGTAAATAACATATATACAACATATAAACAAAAAATCAACATCATATATCTTGTTTATATGTTGTTTATAGCATATAAACAACGTATCAACAACAAATCAGCAGCGTATAAAAATTCACATTTGTTTATTAATTGTTTTGACCATATAAAATACATATAAACAACATATAAATAAGGTATCAACAATTTATAACACCATCCAAACAATATTAAAAAAACAACATATAAACAACAAAACCTGTCCGTGCGGAATAAATAACCAGTCCGTGAATTTAAAAAGTGACGCCCGTATGGATAACATATTGCAAAGTGTCTCTTTAATAAACATAAAATATTCGTACATAATAAAAACTGCAAAATTTTGTTGGTGAACTGCCTAATTAGCACATTTTGTTTTGTAAAGATTAAAGAATGCTTCATCTAAACAAGGGCAACTTACAAAAACAACCCCATTTAAATAATTAATTACAAATAAATAAATCATTTATTTTCTTACATGTCAAACGGAAAAAAGGCCATTTTTCTTACAATTTTAACCACAATTCGTTTTTTAATATTTTTTCAGTTTTAGTCCTTATATTTTATTATTTTTTTTTATTTTAGTCATTTTTGTTTTTAGATTATTCCATTTTTTAGAATCAACCTAAAATCAACTCTACAAATTTTTTTAAAATCTTAAAATCAACCTAATATCAACTCTATATAAACTATACATAAACTTTTTTAAAATCAACCTAAAATCAACTCTACATTTAAAACCTTAAAATCAACCTAATATCAACTCTATATAAACTCTACATAAACTTTTTCAGAATCAACCTAAAATCAACTCTTATAATTTTTTTAAAAACCTTAAAATCAACCTAATATCAACTCTATATAAACTCTACATAAAATTTCTAATAAACAACCTAAAAAACAACTATGTCTTAAATAAATTTTTGTAACCTTTAAACAAATATTTTTGAAAATTTGTAACTCTACAAAAAAATTTTAGAATCAACCTAAAATCTAACTTTTTTTTAAATAAATGTTAATATTTTAAAAAATACTTTTATCAAAACAAAATAAAAAAAAAATTAAAAAAGAAATAATACAGCAGCTAGAGTTTCCTTCGAAACCCTGTCCACCACTCAATCAAACCAGTCGGGGACGAGGACAACGCGAGGAAGAGATGATCGAGGACAACACGAAGTGATAACAGATCGGAGAGCAAAGCAAGAAGATCGACAAGGAAGAAGACACATGCGAGGAAGACGACCATATCTGTGGCGGAAAGGGATGAGGAGACGAGGCCAACGGTCGACAGAAGCGAAAATAGAGAGAGAAAGAGAAAGGAGGCGAAGCAAACTAAGAGAGTGAGGAGGTCGACGATTAGTTGAGTGAGAAGAGAGAGAAGCACGGAGGGAGCGAGGAGGCTGACGATCAGTTTAGGGAGAAGGGACAGAAGGACGGAAGGAGAGAGAGGGGGAAGAGAGAGAAGAGTGAAAATGAAAGAGGAAGGAGAGGGAGAAAACGTTTGAGAAAGAGGGGGAAGAGAGAGAAAGAGGAGAGAGAATAATTAATGACCAAATGAGACAAAATATGGAGTGAAAAGGATTGAACAATAAATGACCAATCCGTATAAAATAAGAAAAGACTACGTTCAGTTGTAAATGTAGGACCTTTAATTAATAAAGCAAGCCCAATGAGGTAAGAAATGTAAGAAAAGCTAGGTATGACCTGCTACAGTGTCATTAGGGCAAAAACAACCTCATTTAGACAATTAATTACAAATTTACGGATCATTTATTTTCTTCTCACATCATACTACCTTTTTTCTTACATCATACTTCATGGCCTATTTATCTTACATGTCAAACAAAAAAATCCATTTTTCTTAGAATTTGCACCACAATTCATTTTTCAATATTTGTTCAGTTTTAGTCCTTGTATTTTATATTTTTTTTTTCATTTTAGTCATTTTTGTTTTTGGATTATTTCATTTTTTAGAATCAATCTAAAATCAACTCTATAAAATTTTTTAAAAACCTTAAAATCAACCTAATATCAACTCTATATAAACTCTACATAAACTTTTTTAAAATCAACCTAAAATCAACTCTACATTTAAAACCTTAAAATCAACCTAATATCAACTCTATATAAACTTTTTTAAAATCAACATAAAATCAACTTTACAATTTTTTTAAACCTTAAAATCAACTTAATATCAACTCTATATAAACTCAACATAAAATTTTTTAGAATTAACCTAAAATCAACTCTACAATTTTTTTTGAAACCTTAAAATCAACCTAATATGAACTCTATATAAACTCTGCATAAAAAATTTTAAAATCAACCTAAACACAACTTAAAAGCAACCTAAAATCAACCTAAAAATCAATTATATTTTAAATAAATTTTTGTAACCTTTAAATAATATTTCTGAAAATTTGTCAACATAATATTTCTGAAGCAACTTTTTTTTAACATTTTTTAGCATTTCCAAATAAATTATAAAATAATAGTATGAAAAAAAACAATGCGACTAGGGTTTCAGAGGTAACCCTAGTCGCTGCCACACAATAAGTCACATCCGCCACCCAACACGATCGCCAGATCTGGTCGAGACACGTTCATCCACGACGAGCAACGGGATCAGAAGAGCGGAGGAGAGCGAGGACGAGAGGGAGGAGAACCAGAGTGGGGAAGAGACGATATTGAGGCGGGACTTTGTTTCCAGAGGAGAGAAAAGAGAGGTGCGAAGGCGGAGCGAACAGAAGGAGGAAGGGAAGATCCGCAGCGACGAATGCATATCTGTGGCGGAGAACTGCAAATCAGAGGCGTGAGACGCGAGGGTGAAGGAGAGAGAGATCGTCGAAGGTCGCTAGAGAGGGAAGGGTCTCACGATTGACAGAAGATAAAGAGCGAAAAAATAGAGAGAAAGAGAGAGGAGGCGAATCGGACGGAGGTGAAGAGGAGGGGGACCAGACGGAGGCTAAGGGGAGGCCAAACGGGATGGAGGTTAGTTGAGGGAGATGAGGGAAGAGAGAAGGATGAGAGAGATGGGGAAGAGAGAGAAGAGCGAAAATAAAAGAGGAAGGAGATGAGAGAGAGCTTCTGAGAGAGGGAGACATAGAAGAAGAGAGAGAAAGAGAAGAAAGAATAATTAATGATCAAATAAGACAAAATGTGGGAGTGAAAAGGACATATGACAACTTCGTATGAAATAAGAAATGCTTCGCTCAGTTGTAAAGGTTGCACCTTTAATTAAAAAAATAAGTCCAATGTGATACGAAATATAAGAAAAGCTTATATGACCGGCTACAGTATAATTATCTCGTTTAATTATCTCTGTAAACAAAATACAATAGGTCCAATTAGCAAAATACAATGGCCCGGCGCGAAGCGCGTGTACTACTACCTAGTTTCTAATTACATGAAAACATTATGTCCATGGCACCAATGTCCCTCTAATTTTTTCTTAGACGGAATTACGCGTCCCCCAAAAAGAAAAATCAAAAATTTGAATCGTACCAACTCGAGATGTAAATTACAGGTATTTTTTAAAATATTTATATGCGTATTATCATCTAAATTTTAATATTTTGTATATTCAATTTTTTAATTTTAAGTGATATATGCACATATATTATTATCTTTATTCAAACATATGAACTCACATATATTTTTTATACTCTCTTTATATTTTTTTATTGTAAGTTTTTAAATATATTTATTGTATGCTATTTTTTAATTAGTTTTAATTTTTATTTTAGTTTTATATACACGATATATATAAAAATGAAAATAATTTTTATTTTTATTTGATTCTTTATAGTTATTTTTTATTTTATTAACTATAATGATTATGTGTTATTTTTTTATTGGTTTAATTTTGTTTCTTACTAAACAATCATGCTATATATTAAAAATATAAAATTAAATAAGTGAGAGTTATTTGAAAAAAAAACTCAAAATAAAATATACATAATGATAATTATGTGTCATTTTTTGGTGGTTTATTTTTTAAATTTTATTTTTTTACTAAAAAAATACCATATATAAAAAATAAATAAAATAAAAAAATTGAGAATTAAAAAAGACTAAAAAATAAAAAAATATAATAAAAATAGAATATTAACTAAAATATAATAATTTTAAAAAAAATATATAATAAAATACAAATAAAATGTAAACAAAATATAAGCACCATAATTTTTTAATTTTAAAATAAAAAAAATATGTGTGTAATTTTGAAAATAATTTAATTTATTGAGCACACGTCGTTAAAAATTCGAATTTTTTTTTTATGTGAAGATAAAAATAGCCCGTTTTTAGTTAATTTTTTTTAATTCCATCACAAGATTAATCAGAGAACAAAAGTAAGAAGCATCCAGAATTGTGAGATTGATCCATTAAGTTAAATCCACGTCCGCAGAAAGCTGCCGTCGTCAACAAGAACCACAACCAGCGTCGACACATAACCCGTTGCGAAGAAACAGCTCACCACTTCTCCAGAACTCTCTAGTTTCACTTAGACTCTGCCCTTTACTTCTTTGACCGTCAATGTCCTCCGACGTAAAAATATTCCCGCTCTTTCCACTTTTCTCCAGAGATTTCTCAATAACCGCCTCTCTTTCCCTCCCCATATATATATATATATATATACTCACCATCTCGACATGAAAATACAGTTCTAAAAGAAACAAGAAATACAGAAATTTCGAAAAAGAACTCGTAAATTTCGTTCTTTTTTTCGATACAAATTCTGAATTTTGAGTACTTGTTACGAGTTTAGCAATGGCGAAAACCGAAGGAAAGGCAATTGGAATCGACCTCGGCACGACTTACAGCTGCGTCGGGGTGTGGCAAAATGATCGAGTTGAAATTATAGCCAATGATCAAGGGAATAGAACCACTCCTTCATATGTGGCGTTCACTGACACAGAGCGTCTCATTGGAGATGCAGCGAAGAACCAAGTAGCCATGAACCCTCAGAACACTGTCTTCGATGCCAAGCGTTTAATTGGCAGGCGCTTCTCTGACCCATCTGTGCAAAGCGACATGAAGCATTGGCCTTTCAGGGTCGTTGGAGGTGCTGGTGACAAGCCAATGATCGTGGTGAAATACAAAGGTGAAGAGAAGCAATTCGCGCCCGAAGAGATCTCTTCTATGGTTCTGATCAAGATGAGGGAGATATCAGAGGCTTACTTGGGTCATGTGGTGAAGAATGCCGTGGTCACAGTTCCTGCGTATTTCAATGATTCGCAAAGGCAAGCCACGAAGGACGCTGGTGCCATTGCAGGGCTTAATGTCATGAGGATTATTAACGAGCCTACTGCTGCTGCTATTGCATATGGTTTGGACAAGAAGGCTTCCCGGAGCGGCGAGCAGCATGTGCTGATCTTTGATCTTGGTGGTGGAACTTTTGATGTATCTTTGCTTACAATTGAGGAGGGAATCTTCGAAGTGAAAGCTACCGCCGGAGACACCCATCTCGGCGGTGAGGACTTCGATAATAGGCTTGTTAACCACTTTGTTGCGGAATTCAAAAGGAAGAACAAGAAGGACATTAGTGGTAATGCAAGAGCTTTGAGAAGGTTGAGGACTGCGTGCGAGAGAGCGAAGAGAACTTTGTCTTCATCCTCACAAACTACCATTGAAATCGATTCTGTATACGAAGGAATTGATTTCTATGCTACAATTACAAGAGCGAGATTCGAGGAGTTGAACATGGATTTGTTCAGGAAATGTATGGAGCCAGTGGAGAAGTGTCTTCGTGACTCCAAGATTGACAAGAGTCAGGTTCATGAGGTCGTTCTTGTTGGTGGATCTACGAGGATTCCGAAAGTTCAGCAACTTTTGCAAAATTTCTTCAATGGTAAAGAGCTCTGCAAGAGTATAAACCTTGACGAAGTCGTCGCATACGGAGTTGCTATACAAGCGGTGATTCTGAGCGGCTTTGATACTGAACCTGGTGTGTTGATTCAAGTGTATGAAGGTGAAAGAGCAAGGACTAAAGACAACAATCTTTTCGGGGAGTTCGAGCTCACGGGTGTTCGACTAGCACCAAAAGGAGTCCCTCAGATCAATGTTTGTTTCGACATTGATGCGAAAGAAATTTTGAATGTCTCAGCAGAAGACAAGACAGTAGGAGTGAAGAACAAGATTATGATCACCAATGACAAGGGAAGATTGAGAAAATAAGAGATCGAGCGAATGGTGCAAGAAGCAGAGAAGTACAAAGCAGAGGATGAGGAAGTAAAGAAGAGGGTGGAAGCCAAAAACTCCCTGGAAAACTACGCGTATAATATGAGGGATACTGGGAAGCATGACAAGATTGCTAGAAAATTGGTGATAAGCAAAAGATTGAGAAAGTAATTGACCAACACATTAATTGGTTAGACAGGAACCAGTTGGCAGAGGTGGATGAGTTTGTGGACAAGTTGAAGGAGTTGGAGGGCGTGTGCGATTCAATTAATGTCAAGATGTACCAAGGTGGGACTGGTGGGGATGTGCCAATGGGGGGCCTTCTATTCAAAATGAATGATAACAACATGCAGTATGTGACGATTACATCATTCTTGCTCCTAATCTTGCCAACTACTTCACTTCTGCCTACAAATTTTTCAACTATGGTGGGACCGTTGGTACTGCAAGCAAGTTAAGAAGCATCGCCCAGAAACAGGAGGATTGTTTGGCTGACTGGCAAGAGGCGGATTTGAATACAACATGGGCTACAAACTTTGGATTGTTGGTAATTAAGGAATGTTTGGCACCCACCTTGAGGACAAGGTGGTTCTTTACGGGGGATGGAATGATAGGTTCTAGGATTAGAGTGGAATAATACTAGCTATTAGTTATTAATGTAGTTATTAGTATATGTTTTAGTGGAGGAGCATTTTTTATGAGTTGAGGTGTCACAGTTAGTTACAGAATTGATAGTATATAAGGGATAAGAGGGGAATGAGAAGGGGAGAAAAAGATTTGGTATTGAGTCTTTTTCGGCCTTTGGCTTGGAAGAGTGGTAGCCTTAAACTACTTAGAGAGTGGTAGCCTCAAACTACTGATTTACAGATTTCTGTTTGCTACTGATTATTGTCTTCATTATTTCTCATATTCAATAGAAAATCAGTTTGTTTTCTTCTTTTGTATTTGATCTTTTAGATAGGATTTTCTTGATCCTATCACAAAACTAAACGCAGCATGAAATTGTCATTATTCAATTCCTTAACAATATTGTCATTATTCATTGATTGGTGCACTAGACATGGAACCAGCCCGTGACATTGCAAGGCTGATCCTTACAAAAGTAATGACAGCTTCAGACATAGATCAAAGGAAAGAACCCGTGACACTTCCACAACAAAACTACAAAAAGCTAAAGCCATCAAATTCAATCCCATCTCACAGTACCCTCCAGATTTATCAGTTAGTAACCAAGCCTAGAAGAAATGCCAAAAATATCCCAACAATCACGACCCATAAGTCATAACCAACACTTTTTCATGATTACATGCATCATAAACCACAGTACCAAAAAGAAGAAACACTAGCAATTGTTAAAAGAAAAGGTCACGTAGGAAAATAACAAATCTTAGGAGCATGGCTCACGAGCCACACCAAGCCTTGAATTGGGCACATCAAAGAGAATCCTGTGATTCTGTTGTTGCATGTTGGCAATCACATTCAGCACCGAATTGACGTTATCCGGCGCCGCAGCCATGGCCAAGCATGTGATGCTGCCGGCCGTGCTGTGGATTAACAGGTTGTCTGGTGGCAACGTAACGTTCATGCCCGCGAACATGAATGTTATAGTTGGTGCAACTATTGGTTTTGAGTAACATGTGTCGAATCCACCAAGCGATGTTACTGTCACGTTGCGGCCGATTCTTCTTCGGAACTCGTCTCTGACTGGATTGTAGGCTGGTGTCACTAGCCGGGTGAATACGGTTCCTGCAACCATTGATAAAAGGCAGAAATTATATTACTAGTTAGTGGAGAATTTGAGTTGAAATAAAATTATATCTCCATTTCTGTTCTAATATTAAGTTTGCAAACACAATAATTATGGAGATCCAACCAGGGATAATTTAGAACAAACGTCAGATCATAAGAGCTAAATTATCAAAAATAATTTGAATTTGGTTTTTTTTTCAGTCAGATAATGCACCTAATAATGCCATACTTTGTGACAAGTAACTTTGCTAGTCTAGGTTCACCAAAATGTTTCCACTGTTCTTTTCATTACTAATAATATTATTGTATTAGATGGCCATTCTTGTTTGTCCGCATGCTAAGTGAAGGAAGATACACCGAAGACACTGAACTGGATCTTTCAGGCTACAAAACGACACCAATAATGCACCTAATATGCACATCTCCATGATTCATGGATCCGAAATTTTAATTTAAAAATGTTGAAACTTACTTGAAAAAATCAATTTGTTTGCATGAAGAATTACTATTACAGTTAATTCGAGCGCTAACAATTATAAAAAAAAAATTAAAGAGAAACATATATAATGAAATCATGAAAAAATTAAAATTATAGCATTAAAATAATTTCAAGTACTAACTACTGAGAGATTAAGAGTTCGATCAATAGTATAAGAGTTTACTTAATTTGGGGTTAGTTGGTGGAGGAAGTTGAAAAACTTTATTTGTTTGGTTGAACAAATGAAGTTGAATTTTTTTGGGAAGTCAATTTGACATCGGAAAATAACCTCCTGAGGCGGTTAAGAAGTCTAACTTTCTTAATTGACACAATTACATTTACAAATATATCCTTAAAATATTATTTACTTACAAATTTTTATTTATTTTTAATTTTTTAATCATTTCATAAATAAACTTTTGATTATTTTATATAGATAATTTTTGAGGAAATTACACCTACTGTCACATTTTTGCATTTTCATTTCTTACAACATAACATATTATAATATCTAATTTAAAACACTCTTATTTTTAATTACAATAATAAAATAATATTTATATATATTTTATTATTTTCTCTCTCCTAAAGCCCCTTTCTCCCTCTCCTCTGTCTCTTCATTTCCCGACTCTTCCTCTCTTTCCCTTTCGCCTCTCTCACCTCTCTCTATTATATCTTTCCCTTTCCTTCTCCTCCTCACATCTCTTCTCCTTTCGCCGTCGTCGTCATGTGAAGGAAAATCGATGACTCGAACAAAAAAATGAAAAAGAGCGACTCAACGATGAGGAAGACCGAGAGATCGACGACAAGAAAGCTTAAGTTGGTATTCTTGCCTATTATACGACAAGTTTAAAAAAGCTTACTGGACAACAGAACTATTGTCTTGAGACCTGACACTCGCAATTTGATTTGGCGTCTTCTTCTTCTTCTTCATCTTTATGTTCTTCTCGTAGTTGACCTCTTCTTCTCGTCTTTTTGTTCGACATTAGCTAATTTCTCAAAGAAGAAGATACAAAAAAGAAGAAGAAAAGAACAAAGAGGTGAGAGGGAACGACGCTTGAGAGAACATAACAAAAAGGGAAGATGGGGATTTCTATTTATTGGCTTTTACATGGAGAGAGAGAAAGAGAGAATGGAAGAAAGAAATCTGGGCATTTATGTTTACATATGGGTTTCAATTTTGATTTTAGGGATTTCAAGTTTGGCATGAAAAGGAATCCTTCAACAAAAGCATATTTCAATTCCTCTCTCTCTGCGTAATCTATCTTGAAGAATTTCTAGGGTTCTTTTATCTAGTTTACGTTTGGAAAATGCAAGACACCACAAGATTAGGATATTTGGGTGACTAACGATGAGACGATTTCAATTGGGATTGTCACTTGTGTTTTTTAGCATTCACACTTATTGTACTCGGTTTTGTACTCACGTTTGTTCTCCCATTGTACTCGGTTTTTATTCGAGTTGTACTCCATACGTACTCAATTTTTTTATTTT
>CAODLS012294037.1:0-12330 GCA_948243855.1 Flueggea neowawraea | reverse complement strand
TCTCTTTTGTATTTGAATATTTATGATTTTTTTAATGGATTTCAATGTTTTTATGTTTGATTTAATTATGTCAGCTTGATTTTCTTAGTTAGGGTGTAAAGATGTAGGCTAGGGATGATGATTTTGCTATGCTATTGATTGAGCTTGTTATGCTTGTTAAAGTTCTTTATTTATTGCCTTGTTGGGTTGGTTTAATGAGTTGTTTAATGTGTATGACTTAGATGGGCCACCTAGGCTGTAATTATTGCAAGTTTAGTTGATGAATCAAGAGATGAAGACTAAATGATGCCACAACCATTAAACTTGTGAGGTTTAGGATATAGATATACCTATGCCCATAAGGTATTCGACAAAATTCTCAACTAGCCTAAAAACCCTTATTAACTTAAGTGAGGCCTAGAGGGCCCTCTTATTTAATGTAGGGATGGTTTAGATGACCTTAATAGAGGCTCCAAACTAGCTTAGAGGAGAGAACACTCAACCCTTGATCCCCTTTCATTAGCTAGCCAAATAGAATTCCCTAACAGAAATCTTGAAGCCCCATCTTTTCTCTTATTGATTTTTGTACTTTAGCTCATAGTTTTTGTTTCTTGCATTGTGCTTTATTTAAATTACTCAAAAAACCCAAAAACAAAACATGATTTTACTAGCTTTTGTTTTATTTTTTGATCACAATTAATTCCCACTCTCCAAGGATTTGATACGCGAGGAATACTTGAGGGTTAAAACTATTATGATCCTTGAGCACTTACAAGTCATCATCAATTAGCCATAGCTATTGCCTTTGTATCTTTTTGATGTTTCTAGATGTTTTTAGTGCTTCGATTGTATGTTTTCGACAATTGAACTTTTGCCTAATATGTGTGGCTCCTCCAATCACTTAACCAAAATTCCTTTTCATGTTAAGCGATTGGTTCAATAGTAACATTTTAGTTTATGCATATGTTTTTGCCATTTATTATATGGTCTTACACAAAATGATTCCTACGTGGTGCATGATAAGACCCTATTTTTTAGCAAACCTTTTTATTCACTATATGCCTTAATAGGTTGCGCAAGGTTTTTTATTTGTCATATGCCTTAATAGGTTTTATTTTCTTGCCTTTTTACAACATGTTCATGACAAAAAATTGTCTTATTTGCATGCAAGGTAGTCATATATCTTAACAAAGTTTTATTTTCTTAAACTTTTCACAATGAATCTTTATGCTTATGTTCATGACAAAACCTTGTCTTATTTGCATTCAAGGTAGTCATACATCTTAACAGGTTCATTTTTGGCTTGCATGGTTTGAATAATGAGTTTGCAGTTTTTCTCATAAGATTTTCCAAACATAAGTTTTAATCGTTCACTCTTTCTACGTAAATTTTATTTGTCGCTTCTCGATCTCTTTCTTGTTATGTATCAACATGGACAGTGCTTTGGTTGTGTTTGGTAATCGCAAAGTATAAATCCATGTAAACATGTGATAATAACATGAACAGTCTAATGAAAATGAAAGCTAATATAGTGCAAATGCAAAATTGTAAAGAAGATAAAAAAAAATTCTATGGTTCGACTTTGAAGCCTATCTCCTATCATCATTCCCTTTTCCACCTCGAGGGTACCCCACTCTGTCTCCTCTCCAAGCTTCTGCATAAACAAACATTTCCAACTGGCCATCTTGTCCTCTCTTACTAAATATTCATTTTTTTATGAGCTGATGACATGTTTCTGTTGAGTGCCCATAAGTACCATAGAATGGGCAAAATGCATCTTTGTCCTTTTTCAACATTCTATCAACTTTTGGAGGAAGGTCGACAAGTTTGGATCCCTCAATAGTAGCCAAGATAGAGGACCTTAACTCATTGAGGGGATGATACTTCCCAAATTTGAACTTTATTGATCTTCTTGAGTCTACACCTTTTTCCTATTTTCTTTTAGACTCCTTTTGAGTCTCCCATCCTTTCTTTTTCGATCCCTATCATCCCTTGATCCAAATATTTTCATGAATTTTGCTTACGTGATGTATTTGTTGGCAAGAGTAAACAATGGTCGAAATATAGAGCTTCCCAAAGTTGTGTTGAACGCATTCCTTGAAAAAAAATGTTGCCACAGCAATCCCAGGTTATAGCTCATAAACTTCTAAGGTCTCATTTCTTAACCTATCAATGTACTGCTTCAGGTTCTCATTCTCTCCTTGTTTGATGCTTAGCAAATATGTTGCATCCTTCTTCTGTTTGCTATAAATAATAAAAGCATTGATGAATTCTTTTTTCAATTGATTAAAGCAGGAGATTGAGGCTTTCTCCAAAATGTTGAACCATATTCGTGGGAGGTCCTTTAATGTAACATGAAATGTCCTACATATAATTGTATCTTCCCAATCATGGAGAAGCATAATCGCTTCATAGTTCCAAATGTGCTCATAGCGATCTTTTTTTTCTTATGAACGAGGGTAGTTGAAGCATTTTAAACTTCTTAGGCAGTGGATTTTCCATAATCTCTTTTGTGAATGGGTTTTGTCCTTTTCATTATGACTCATCAGTTGGAACCAACTTCTTCTACTCCATGACCTCCTTCAAGATCTTTTTCATGTCTATCACATTCTTAATAGTCAACATGTACTTTCCACAACCTCTTGGAACTTCTCCTTTCCTTTTTAGAAATCTACTCTTCCTTTATCCCTCATAGGAGTATGTCTTTATTTATGAGCTTGAGGATCTTGGTCTTCTAAGATTTGAGGAAGATGACCTTTGGAGGTGGCTTTCCACAGGGGCTCTTTCACTGACTGTTGGATTCTCACTTTTAGCAAAGGCTTGTGAAGCCGGTGACAGTGGCATTAAGGAAGCATTTCCTTAAACATAGTCATCATTTCTCGAATCATTCTCTGGTTTTCTTCATTTTCAAGTTTCAAAGCTTTATAGTCGGCTAAGAGGGATGGTAGGATTGGCGGTTCCCAATGCTCGTGCACACCTTGAGTTCCTATGCATCCGTGAGCTCCTACCGCCTTTATGAGCTCCCTGTGTTCCTTAGAGGTTCAAACCATTATCTTCACATTCCTCTTCATATTGGCCTCCCATCTAAGATCTTGTCACCACCATGTAATGGAAGTCCTCAAGTTGGTCTTATCAAGAGAATTGTTAAAATAGACCAATTTTGTAAAGAACATGGCTTCTCTCATATTCCCCACAAACGACAAGAATTGTTGTTGGCTTAAATAACAATGAAGTCGAATGGTCTTTAAGGTCAAACACCTTGCGTATCCTGCAAAACAAACAAGTTCAGATGTCGAGAGTTGTAATCCTTATATCACTCCAACGCTCAAGTCAGCAGAGTATTTAAGCAAGGTTTTGGGAAGTCTTAAGTGGTAGCAAAACACTCTTCTCATGAAGATGATAGAGTTCATTTATATTGAACCCTTATTTGTTTTGAAATGTTTTTGATTATGGATAAAAATATTATGTGAAAAAGAATTTGCATGATTGAATGTAAAGTCCTTGAAGAAGTGCATTAAAGTGAAGATTAGAGATGATTTAAATTCATCTAAATGGTTATAAAAGTGATGACTCAAGTTAAGCTCATCTCAATCATGCCTTTGTTGAAAAAGAAGAAGAAATGTGAAGTGTAGGTGACAAAACGAGTGTGTTAGGAAGGAGACGTGTGTCTCAGCACAACATGGAAACTACAAGTTGCTTTTTAGGCCTATCACTCATGAAGAAAAGCTGTAGTTGATCCTTATTGATGCCCAACAGATGAGGTGCGCATCTTAAACTGCATAACACACATTTCTCTTTAGAAAAAATATTTTCTTACAACGACTACCTAAATAGTGTTAAAAGAAGGAACCATGGCGAACCATTCTGCTGCAAACAGTCACATTTGACATCATCAAGGACGAAACGCTCATCTCACCCTCATAACGCTTGTTTTATCCCCTGGAAGTACAAAAATGCAGTTGAAATTCGGAGAGACTCGCGTTTCACATTGACACTTGCGTTTTAGGTACAAAATTGAGTTTTGGAAGCTAGTGAAGAGCCAATCAAGCTAAGTCTTCAAGGATCGTTTCAAGAATCATTCCTTAGGTATAAAAGGGACTTTTGGGATAAAAATTGAAAGAGAACCCACACACACTCATTGCAAACATTCATCAATCATTAGCAACATTGAAATCCTTATTTATAGGTAGTTAAGAGCATTCATTATTCATGAATAATTTTTGATGCTCTTGTGAGATGTTGTGAGCTTATGATTTGTATTATTGATAGAGTGCCTTGAAATCAAAGGGGATTTCAAGAAAGGGTTTAGCATAGTTGTACCTTAGAGAAAACAACTAGATTAGGGAGAGTTTTCACTTACCTTGAAAATGATCTTGGTAAAGGTTCTCACTACACCTAGCAAAATGATTAAGGTTGTAAAGGTTCATTTGATCCTTAGAAAAGTGATTGTGCATTTGTTGAAAGCCTTTGAGAGGTAAGTAGTCGAAAATCCTAAGTGGGTATACTTAGGTAATGGATGTAGCAAGAAATTTGCCGAACCACTCTAAATCTCATATGTTCTTTGTTCATCTTTCTATTCTTTTCATTCAAATTTTCAAAACACAACAACAATCACGAAAGAAGTGCTCAAAATCAAAAAGTTCAACAACGTGCCACTCTAATTCACCCCCTAGTGTGGTTACCAATCCTTCCTGAATTGTCCTTCAATTTATAAGTGACATGATATGATCAGTTATGATTTCAGGGAGAGATTTTCACATATTTTGAGTTTGAAAGAGATGATTCCCTGATTTTCTTCTTGATTTTGTAATGTTTGAACAAGTCATATTCAACGTGTCATTTTTCTTCTCAAAATGTTTAATTTCTAGAAGATGGGCATGTAAGCTTTGGGCTTTCATCACATTTGGCCTTATGGGATCCTATGAGTTTCGACCCATGTCATATCAATTAAAATTTGGGATTCTATTTAAAAAAAAAAACTCTCTAGCTCTTCTTCTTCCTAAAAAAAATTACTGTTTGGTTCTTAAAATCACATTTACTCTTCTCCCTTCCCCAAAATGATCTTCTCTCTCTCTTTCTCCAATCTGAGCAAAGGAATCTTGATTTAATGGTACTTATCACTTGTCGATAACAATGGTTTAATAGTGGATGTTTTCAATTCATTTGGTTAGTTTCTTTTATAGTGGTTGCAATCAGGTTTTGGGTGATTGGTCAGTCATGGGTCTTGATGTGTTATCAATAGTAGTTTCATATTTGGATATAAATGTTGAGTTTATTCATAGGTATAATTTTAGTGGTGGTGGTGATCGAGTCTAATTATAGAAATGGTGTAGTGTCGAATTAGATGTGTGATCCAGTAATTTGTGATTTCTAGTGGTGGATAGGTTTGGGTGTTTTGGAATGCTTAAGAATTATGAGTATTTTGTTCATTCGAGGTTAACTCTATTATCAATTGACGTGCCACATCAATAGTATATTAATAATGGTAAAATCTGTAGGGGCCAAATATTATGGTTTCGGAAATTAGGAGCCAAATGAGAGATTACATTAAAAATAAAGGGCCTCTAAGCAATTTCTTTTAAAATTCTAACTATAGACTGACCAACTATGGAAACAAAACAAGCAAAAAGAAATATTATTTAGTCTAAATGCATTTAGCAGTTTTATTGCAAATGAATTGAATAGATTAATCAGTTGAGTATTTTATTAATTTGTGAATTTATTCTACTTTCTCTTCGTTTCTCTTATGATGGATGGTAGATAAATAGGGGTGTAATCGAGCCGAGTTTTGGAGTGTTCAAGCTCGACTCGACCAAAATTTTTTGAGCTCGAGTTTGAACTCGAGCTCTTCTTCGAGCTCAAAATCTTGTTCAAACTTGGCTCGTTATAAGGCTCGCGAGCTCAAGAGCTTGTTCGCGAGCTTTTTGAGCTCGGCTCAACAAAGAATCAAATAAAATCGTAAACGATATTGCAAGTTTAAATTGGGTAAAAACTATTAAAAAATACATTTAAGTTTATGTTTGTTTAATAAAATCATGTTGAACACAAAGTTGAATAAAAAACTATTAAGAATTTCAATTTGTTTCACAAGTTCAACATAATATTAGATTTTATGCGAACATGCTTTTACTTTTATAAGCATAGTCGATTAGTGCAAGTTTGCACTTTTGTTGATGCTGCTCAAATATTCAATAATATTCCAAACATATTTTTTTCATAATTTAGTTTAAAAAATATATAAACATATGTACAGTTACATATACATATACACTCGTATATATATAAACGAACCTACAAACGAATTTGTTCATGAGCACTGTTTATGAACACATAAACGAGTTTGTTCGCGAGTTTTTCAAGCTGAGCTTTTGAGTGTTGAAGTGCGGCTCGTTTATTGATTTGAGCTTTAAATATTATTCAAACTTGACTCATTTATTAACAAGCCGAGTCACAAACAAGCTTTTATTGAGCCAAATGCCGAGTAGCTCAGCTCATTTGTAACCCTATAGATAAATAGTTTTCACACGAGTTTGTGATCAGTTGAGTTAGTTTTTGTTTAGATTTTGATCTAGTTAAATTTCCAATTTGTTTTTTTGTTGGAGGTTAAAAACAAAAAACTTTCTAATATTTATACTTTAAAAGGGCTATATAAAATATTTTTAAAAATAAAAATATAATGACAAACAATATAAAGTGTTCGGGTATAGTTAAAAAATAAAGAAAATTTTGTCTACTTTTAGTTTATGTCCGACACATGCACCAAATAAATTAACAAGTGACACGTAGATTAATTTGTGAGAATATGCAATTACATTTAAAACTTACTAATATATGTATCACTTATTAAATTAGTTGATATATATGTGAGGACACACATAAAAATAAATAAGAATTTTCCGAAAATAAAAACTAGTCTTCCAACCCCTACAAGCATTTTTGTGCCCTTTTCCCTAGGCTTGTCAATGGTGGAGTTGGAGGTCATTATCGGAAGATCATATTAGTCATCAATCATATATAATTGTGTAGGTTTGGTGAGATTTTGTACTTCGTGGCCTAAATGAAAGCGACATATTCAATAAGAAAAGTTCTCAATTGATCTTTTAATTTTCTCATATCTTGGATTAAATAGCAAATTGAGAGCTTAATTTATTGGATTAGTTTGGTTGGATATTTTGATTAAATTCATTATAAGCATAAAGTTAAAATTCCAGCATTTATATTTCAAAATATAAAAGTTTATATTAATATAAATTGTTTCTCAAAAAACCCTATTAAGTTTCCAAAATAAAACTATTAATAAAATATTAATATTGTGCGAAGAATCTTAATATTTCAAATTCATAAACTTAACTTATTTACAAATTTTAATAAAATTATCACTTTAATTAAGAATAAATGGTAAAAAGTAAAGGTAAAAACACCCTTTATACAAGAAAAAAAAAATGTTATACTTTATATACAAAGTCAATAACTTCGTTGCGTTTTTTCATTATCATTATTGCTCAAACTTATTTCTACAATTTACTCAATTAATATCGTGATGTAATTAGGTAAGTCATAAAACAGAAATCTAAATATACGATTAAAATCATGAAAGTAATTAGGTAAGATAAAGGACAATAGGTCCTTACAATTGCAGTTCTTATAAAACAAAATAAGATCAAAACAGCCTAATTAACTATAAAAAAATCGCCAAATTATCAGTTATCATCATATACCATCACCCTTCACCATAAACAACAACAGTCCTTTGCGAACTTGACTAGGACATCCTACAAAAGCTCTCATCGTACCTGGACTTTCTGCTAGATAAATATAAGCTCTCAGCATAAAATCTTCCTCAAGCTCCAATTTTGATAATAAATTCCATACTTCACCACTAGCTAGAGGATCTTCTTTGGCTTTTGCTATCTCAGTAATTGCCTGCACAACAGCATTGGTCACATTCTTAATACCCTCCATCAGAAATTTCACTTCATCGACGCTAGATACTGTTTTAGCTTTCTTGGTGGTAGTGAAACTTGACGCCTCTGAATGTAGCGATCTTTTTGGTGCAAGAGATGATTCCCTTTGTTCATCATCGGATGCCGTGAAATTCTCCGAATTAACCTCACTAGTGTCAGCCATGAAATCGATACACTCTGCTTGTGTAATTTGACTGTTGAGAATCCTTCTTTGACGCCTGACTTTTACATACCAACACAACGTTGTAAACACAGCTTGCACACATGCTAAAAGATGTGTCAGTCGCAATTTCTCAAAATTATCCCCTTCAAAATTTTTATGATCCATCTAAATCAAAACTCAATATCAATTAATCAATAGTCACCTAAGGCGTATCATGCAAAGCTTAAATAGCCCAATATCTTATTCAACATCAATCAATTAATAAAAAACTGTTAAATCATTAACAATGTGAGGAAAAAAAGGAATACCTTGAAGCCTATCGAGTACTGAAATGATAAGAAAACTTCTTAAACTGCTGTTGATGGTGTGACACTATTCTAATGTCTTCTATCTATTATCCTGCAAAAATAAAGAAATTTCATAATCATTTGAAGAATAAAGTAATTGATTTTAAAAACTCAGATTAAGAATATTTCAATAAATAGGAGTTGAAGTAGTAGTTGGAATACACTATTCATAAATCCGCATAGCCATAAGCAGATAATAGAATTACAATCTATCAACAGTTCATTCGATAAAACCATACAGATACATACTCCTCTCCTTTTTCTATAGCCAGAATAGTTGCCAAAAGTAATTGTGTTTCGGCAGAATCGGCACCATTGTTAGCCCCACAAGTATTATTTGTGATCACTTAATGACTAGCTCATGATAAAATGCAGTTAGACTTTTAAGAAGAATTTGATTGCTCAATCATGTTGAAGACAAGATCATGGCCAGTCTACAGATCAAAACTTTAAAAAATGGAAGTAACTAGCAATTAGAGGCTAGAATGTTTTCTTAAATTGAGAGAGTACCTCCAATTGACTCAACAAATGAGATTTTAAAGTGTAGCTAATACAGTAGAGACAGTACAGTGAACCTAAAACCCGTGACATTGTTGTTCATGATTCTTGATGGTGCAACAAAATTTACAGGGTGTCCTGTGAACATGAATTTTCAACTTGGAAATGTACAAGTCACAATAATGCAACGCCAAAAAATTCATCTCTTGGCAACAATTATACTACTTACTAATAACATCAGTGAGCTCAGATTCAACAATAAAAAAGAACATATTCACCAAGGCACATTCCATGAGAATTGACCGTTTAGAAAATGTATTATCATGTTAAACATTCAAAAATTAATAATTCATATAGAGAAAACCCAGCAGTGACTTCTAAGTTGTAAACTCCAAACTAAGGAGTCGTGTGGAGCGATTACTGGCAGGAGCAATGATAATTGTGAATTTTGGTTAATTTTGTTGGTGTTTAATGTGTGTTAATATTTTCTTTTATGAGTATTGACGTGTGAATTAGTGTGTTGTAGGAGTTATTTAGAGAATTAATTTGTGTTTTTATGTGTGTTTTAAGTTACAATTAATTTTTAGTGAGTTTAATGGTGATTTGTAATTGTGATTTTTAATTGATTAAGAAGTGGATTTTAGTGGTTACTTGTGTGTTGAATGACATTTGGTGTAAGTAATAGCTATTAAAAGAGACATTAAAAGATGACATTGATGAGCATAGTTTTTGTCTCAACTGAGACAAACGTCTCAACTATAATAAAAGGAAGGTTGAATGTGGTGTCTCAACTAAGACCTTTGTCACAACCGAGACATACTGGGTAGCTGGACGGGTTTCACTTGGAGAAACTGAAGGATGACTCATTTGTAACTTACCTCAAGTGCACTAAAACTCATTCATGAGGCAATTTAAGAAGATTCACTAGGAGAGGGCTATAAAAGCCCCTCTTTGATGGAATTGGAAAAACACAACTACACACACAATATTAGTCACAACACAACATCATTTCTAATTATTTTGTAGAAGAGCAAGAGTAAAATCTTGAAGCTAAGATCGAGAAGAAGAGTTCAAGCGACGGCAAATAGTTCTTCTTTCTCCTCTCTAGTTCTTGTTTATTTTGATGGAATTGATGATTATTGTTATTTTGTTTTCTTTTATTTCTATGGATAGCTAAACTTTTATTTAGGAATTAACTCGTGAAATATTCCTTTAAGATTTATCTTTTGGGTTTAATAAAATCTATACAGTGTTTATTGCATTTCATTGTTTTAATTACAATTGAGAGATTGAATTAGATTATTTGTGTTATGTGTGCAATGAGAGTTGTAGCATGATAGACCTATAAATATCGGGGTAGTTAAGAATCATTGAGAGATCGTGAGTATTAACTAATTGTTCGAAGGATTACTTAATGCATCAATTGGTATAACTTGAGTTGGAATTGGTAATCGAGAGATTAGAATTTCACTCTTGTTATCTAATTTGATAGTTAATTATTACTTGAAAGAGGATAATTAAAATTATTAGATATCTAGAGTCTTAGCATTATTAAACTCAAAGGAAAAACTAAGAGGGAATGTGGATAGTGTTAATTCCTAGGTTGTGGTATTGATTGTTTGATAAAAGTATTAGTTAAATTTCAATTTATATTGGTTGTTCTCTTATTTTATTAATCATTCAACTTTTATTCTCTCAAACAAATTTAAATTAAATTGATTAGTGGATAAATCCATAGTTCTCGTGGGAATGATATTTTTTTACACTTGAATATCCGTGCACTTGCAGCTCAACAAACAATTAAAATGACTTACAAAAAACCCAGAAAGATTAACAATAGAGTGAGTTGCTAACATAATTGAAACTGACAGTTGCAAAATCAACCTAATTTCTTCACCAAAACAGAATCAATCAACTACCCAATAACCCTCACTGCAAACCCAAAGCATGTGTAGTCCTTCAAAACACAACACCTCAACATTCAAACCAAATCGGGAAAGTTTAAGCTTATCCAGAAAAACTTAAACCCAAAACTTGGTGTTAAAGATTTTGTCCTTACCCATGGTGATATCTTCATGTTCAGACAATGTGAGAAGCAGGCGATTGAGATTTTGGGAGAGCAACGAGTGAGGCGCAAGAGAGACGACCGAGGCTATCACAAGAGGAGAACATAATATATAAGGTGTTTTAAAAGGCTGAACCCAAAACTTCGCCCCTGAACTTTGAAACAACATCCTATGAAGCCCTTAAGTTTACTTTTCACCCATTGAGCCATTTAAGTTTCAAAATTCAATATCTTTAAACCCTTTTCTTGACTCCGTCAAGTGCATCGAAAGTATGCCACATAGGACGCCACATGAATAATTAATAACACGTAATGTCCACGTGGAAATCAACCCTTTGAAAAACCAATTCAACACTTTGGTAACAACACAAACCTCCTCTCCTAACTGTGGTTTGTCTCAACCAAACCAACCCATTAAATGTAGCCTTGCTTGTTCAGAGGGGGGCTGATTAGAGAGATTTCTTCAAGAACACTTAAAAATCACTTTTTAAATCCTGAAAGTCCAATCCCAAAACCTCTTCAGAGCTTTCAATCTTTCTGAACATAAAACATAATCTCTAAAAACAGTTGAAAATATGAATTCTCTAATCAATTGATCTCTATCTCGTCTTTAGTTAGAATGAATATCACTCTCAATCCCTTAAAGAACACAAATCAAATCGCATAGAAACGCAGATAAGGAATTAGTACCAAAATCAAGTTTAATTCTGAGTTTATAGTTGAGAAAACACATCAAAATCAACCTACTGAAACTATCTAAATCAATCTTTCTCTCTCTCTTTCACACACACATACACACACCCACATCTCAAACTCTTAAACTTGAATCAACTCTCAAAACAGGAGGTTGAAACCTAGAATCCTAATTGATTGAACTTAAAATCTCATTGGAGCAAATCAAAAAAATATTCGAAATTGATTGTTACGAGGAATCGGGTCTATAACGGTGTGAGTTTATGGCAATGCAGGTTTATGACGATGCAATCCAAAAATTGGGCAGCATTTGAAGGAGAAATCACCAATTTTCGTAAGAACCCACTCATAGTGAGAGAGAGAATTGGGTTTTATGAGATAGATATAGTTGGCATTCGAGAAGATAATGAGAGAGAAAATTGGGTATTGTGATGTTAATTAGTACGAGGAAGAGAGGGACAAGGCAATGGTGCTGGTGAGTATGAAAATCAAGTTTCTGGACATTTATTTGTGTTTGGATTTGTTGATCTTGATTTATTAGTGGTGATTTCTTCGTTGAAATCCCTCTTGTGTTGATCATGATTTGCACACCTGTAAATCGATGGAGACTAACATTACTTT
>CAODLS012293916.1:0-19218 GCA_948243855.1 Flueggea neowawraea | reverse complement strand
TCAGGCTCCAGCACGTATTTTTGCCTTATCTCGACAGGAGGCAGTGGTGGCTCTGAAAGTTGTATCATGTAAAATTCTAGTTTCTAGTTGTGAAGCATATGCATTGAATGATCCAGGATCCACACATTCATTTATTTGACAAAATTTTGCATCTCACTTGCATACTTGTTTTGAACCCTTGGGATTTGATATAAGTGTTGGTATACCTCTGGGAGATACGATCATTGTGAATAGAGTGTATCGGGATTGTGTTATACAGATTGAAATAACAAGACTACTTGTAGATTTGATATTGATGTCATTTCGTGACTTTGATGTTATTCTGGGTATGGATTGGTTGACTCGACACCATGCAGTAGTTAATTGTTTTACTAAGGAAGTCACGTTTGAGTTTGGTGATCAATAGAAAATTGAATTTCAGGGGGAGAGGAAGATTATCCCAACATGCTTGATATCTGTTATTGATGCCTCTACACTGATCAATGGGGGATGTCAAGCGTACCTTGCTCATGTGGTTGACACCAGCATTTCAGAGGTAAAGCTTTTAGATGTGCCAATAGTAAATGCGTTCCTTGATGTTTTTGCAGCCGACTTACTAGGGTTAACATGATATAGGGATGTCGAGCTCAACATCGAGCTTTTTCCCGACACAACTCCTATTTCTATTTCACAATACAGAATGGCACCGCTTAAACTCAGGGAGTTGAAAACTCAATTGCAAGAAGTACTTGACAAAGGATTTATTCAGCCTAGTGTATCATATTGGGGAGCTCTATTGCTATTTTTTAAAAAGAAGGATGGTACCGTGAGATTGTGTATAGACTATCGACAACTAAATAGAGTTACGGTGAAGAACAAGTATCTGCTACCACGTGTGGATGATTTGTTTAATCAGCTGCAAGGTGTACAGGTTTTTAGTAAGATTGATTTGAGATATGGCTATCACCAGCTGAAGATAGCAGAGGTTGATATTTCGATTACAACACTCAAGACGAGGTATGGACATTAAGAGTTTCTTGTTATGCCTTTTGGGTTGACAAATGCACCTGTTGTCTTTATGGCTTTAATGAATAAGGTGTTCCAGCCTTATCTCGATAAGTTCGTTATTGTTTTTATTGATGATATTTTGGTGTACTCAAGAAGTAAAACGGAGCATGAACAACATTTGAGAGTTGTATTTCAGGCATTGAGTGAGGAACAATTGTATGCTAAATTTAGCAAATGTGAGTTCTAGTTGGATCATGTCGTTTTCTTGGGTCATGTTGTATCAACAGAGGGCATAAAGGTGGATCATACAAAGATTGAAGTTGTCGTTAAATGGGAACCTCTGAAGAATGTTACCGAAGTCCGTAGTTTCTTTGGTATGGTTGGTTATTATCAACGCTTTGTACAAGGTTTGTCTATCATCATTGCACCACTAACTAAGCTTCTTCGAAAGCATGTTGAATTTCGGTGGACAGAGGTGTGCCAAAAAAGTTTTGAAGAATTGGAAGCATGATTGACGTCAGCTTCAATACTTGCGAATCCGAGTGGTACCGGTGGATTTGTGGTTTATAGTGATGCATCTCATCAAGGTTTAGGTTGTGTACTGATGCAACACGGTAGAGTGATTGCTTATGCTTCAAGACAGTTGAGGCCATACGAGGTTTCATATCCCACATATGATCTGGAGCTTGCGGCTGTTGTTTTTGCGTTGAAAATTTGGCATCATTATTTATATGGTGAGACATTCCATATTTTCACAGATCATAAAAGCTTGAAGTACTTAATGTGCCAGAACAAGTTGAATATGAGACAACGACGTTGGCTACAATTGCTGAAGGATTACAATTGTAACAATGAATATCATCCAGGAAAAGCAAATGTTGTCGCTGATGCCTTGGAAATCTAGCAGCATCATTCTGGCCTCTTTAAAGGTAAACACTTTACCTTACTTGTTAGATTTGAGAGCTATGGATGGTGAGCTTGATATGCATAATGGTTGTGCTTTGGTTGCTACTTTCAAAATTAGACATGTATTACATGAAAGGATTCAGGATTTACAAACTCAAGATCTTTTGATTGTTGAGATTATAAATAAGGTGAAACAAGGCAAAAATTTTGAATTTGTAATTCAACCTGACGGTACTTTCATGTTTGTGCATAGGCTTTGTGTTCCAGATATTGAGAATCTATGTAGGGAAATCATGGAAGAAGCTCATTATGCACCATATGCAATGCACCCGAGATCTACAAAAATGTATATGACACTGAAAACTCAATTTTGGTGATCGAGAATGAAAAAAAAGATATTGCTAAGTATGTTGCTAAATGCCTCACTTGTCAACAAGTAAAAATTGAACATCAGGCGCCAGCAGGTACACTACAATCATTACCTATTCTGGAATGGAAGTGGGAGAGGATCATGATGGATTTTGTTATTGGTTTACCAAGGACACCAAAGAAGAATGATGTTATTTGGGTTATCGTAGATCAATTAACAAAATCAACCTATTTCTTGCCTATCAGACGGGGATGTAAACTTGACCAACATGGAAAAAAGTATATTGACAAGATTTTTTGACTGCATGGTGTACCAGTATCCACTATTTCGGATAGAGATCCGCGGTTTACTTCGCGATTCTGGAAGATTTTACAGCAAGCTCTCGGCACTAAACTTCATTTCAGTGCAACATTTCATCTGCAAACTGATCGACAATCGAAAAGAACTATTTAGACACTAGAGGATATGCTTCCAGTGTGTGTACTGGAATTTCAAGGTGTGTGGGATCGATATGTTACACTGATAGAATTCACTTATAACAATCATTATCATAGCAGTATTGGCATGGCACCCTATGAAGCATTATTTGGCAGAAAATGCAAAAGTCCATTCTATTGGGATGAGGAAGGAATACGAATATTGGAGGGCCCAGAGTTGATACAGGAAACTGTGGACAAGGTGAACGTTGTAGGAAGTCGGATTAAAGCTGCTCAAGATAGACAAAAGAGCTATGCAGATCAACATCGGAGGGAGATGAATTATGCAATTGGTGATATAGTATTTCTACGAGTTTTACGTTGGAAGAGCATAATCAGATTTGGAAAGAAGGGCAAATTAAGTCTGCGTTACATTGGTCCTTACAAAATCATTGAGCGAATTGGTCCAGTTGCATATCGTTTACCCTTGCCACCATAGCTATGATGAATTCATAACGTATGCCATGTTAGCATGCTTCGACGGTATAGATATGATCCTTCACATGTGCTTCAGAATGAATCAATCAATCTTATAGAGAATCTAAGCTATGTTGAGAAACCAGTACAAATACTTGATTATAAGATAAAAAAACTACGAAATAGATAAGAAAACAGAAAAAGTGTTATGTAGGAATCACTCAACAGAAGAAGCGACATGGGAAACATAGGAGAGTATGATAAGATCTTATATGCACTTGTTCATAGTGTCAGGTATTGAATTTTTGGGAGAAATTCTTTTAAAGAGGGGAGAATTGTCACGATCGTAACCAACATTTCATACATATGAGCATGCAATGCATATAACACACATACACATTCATTTGACATTGCATATATTAATAATACATATTTTATTACGTTTATTAGTAATAGTATCAGGGGCCAAAAGTGAAATTGTTACGAGAGGGGACTAAATAGGTAATTTGTTAGAGACATTGGGATGGTTGTATGAATTATCCTAAGTGGATGATTATAATAATCTAAAGAGTTAGTGACTGCTAGATGACAAATCCATGCATAGAACAGCTGTTGAGAAGGTTGCAATAAGGTTGCAATGTGGCTGAACCTAGTGTTGCCACCTGGCCCATTATCATATAAAGCTTAGAAGAGTATGGTTCAGCTTCCAAAACTCATTAGTTATGTTTTTTGGTGTCTGGATTGAGAGAAAACAAGAGAGAAAATATGGAGAAAGGAAGGGGGAAAGCATTTCAGCTAGGCATTTTGATTTATGGGTTCTTGGACTTTCTGTATCTTAGGAGTGTTGTAAGTGTTTCTCTTTATTTTTACATGTTTATTATTCATTAGAACATGTTTTTAAAGGTATGATATTGATTGGAACACTATTTGAACATCTATACATATGAACTAATAGATGAGGTTGTTAGCATTTAGATTTCAGACTGTACTTGTGCTGGTATTTTGTGGCATCTAGAAACAGAATTGGTTGAAGTGTAAAGCATAAAAAATGTTTATATATGTGTCAAGAATATGTCTGTAAAGGTTCAGTGGCTACATATGAGTATAATGGTAATTTACTAAATTAACGTAAATTCGGCCGATTGTATACGTATAGCCCATTTGAAGGATGTAAGGCCTGATTTTTGGCATAAACAGTCCCTTATATGTGTAGTGTATGTGGTTAAAATTTGATAATGATATGAGTTAATTTGGCTGTTGATGGAAGAACATAACAAAAATCGGCAGAATGTGTAAATAGTCTAGATTTGTACCACACCAGTTGCTGCTGGGTAATGTACGCCTATTAGGAGGTTTAAAACTAATGATAATATCTTGAATCATTCCATATATATATGTATAAGTGCATATTAAAAGTGTCCAAATCAGAACATGCATCATTATGCATTGCATCCATATAGCTGCACATACGCGCATTCAATATTGAAAGGAAATCGTGTACTTATGTGTATTAGGTGAACAACATTTCAGAGATATTCCGGAGGCAATCTAGGAATGTGGAACGTGTATTTGTACTTTGAGTGAACCCTTGTGTGTTATTTGTGCTATATCGTATATTGTTTGTTATATTGTGGATGTTACTAACTGATATGAGATTTGTGATATTATTTCCAATGTGTTATTGTCATGAACTGAATATATGAGGTTGATGAAATATTATCTGATATGTTGAAGTATTGTTGTCTATGAGTTGAACACTTGTATGAGCTATCGAAAGGTCATGTTGCACTATACTGATTACAAGTATTGCATCTAAATTCATATGACGTAAATGAAATGGTATAGCCAATTTAATCGGGTATATACAATTCTATTGGAAATATTGGTTATATGAGAAAATAGATGGAACTAAGTGCTATACTAGCTAAAACTCATATCAGCCACATGTAGATTTCATTCTACGATATTGGGTTGGCCAACGATTTATTTGATTTATTTGATCAGACCTTCGGGTCAATTTTATTGGTATTGGAAGATCCTTGAGATCTGTTATATTGGAAAAACCGGGGCTATACTTGACATATTTGGCCATTACCGAATAAATGGAACATCATTGCATTCTTATTGATATATTGAACATATATATTTTACTTGTGTTATGTTCAGTTGTTTGTATATATAGTATCTGATTATATATTGCTTGTTATTTGTTGGGTTCCTCATTGAGTTGCGACTCATATAAAGTGCAATGTTTTTTCCAGGTATCGTAAATTATACTTGAGCCAGTTTTCAGAATTGTAGATACACATACGCGACAGAGGTCGAAATGTTGCAATCACTCTCTCTCTACATCACACATGTGCATATAGGGTGTTAAGGATGAGATCTCTATGGCTCATCATATTTTGTATCTAGTTGATAAACTTGTATTGTCTTATATATTGTGTAACTTTGATTTTGTTAATCTAATGATATATGCATATTGAACTTGTTGTTTCATTGGTATTACTAGACCTATATTGTATGTGCTATAGAATTTTGTGAATATATGCTATAAGGGTATGGGTGTTATATTTATGGCCATGGCACTTCTCTTGGCCATAAAACCTGCATTTTCTTCGAGATTTAATGCAATCATTTGGCTCTTTCCATTTGCATCTCGTTTGCACCATTTCCCGCTCATTTTCTTCCAAATCTTATCATCCTACAATCATCACAACCATCATAAGAATTTCACAATTAAATAATGGTTTAACGAATGAAATTAGATAAATTCTTGCTTGAATTAATGTTTAAATTTAGCATACATCAACCGATGTACAAGTCGAACTGAACTATAGGCCTTGCCCATCTCGCAAAAGCCTCTGATAATCAGATTAACTACCTAATTGTTGTATTAAAAAATTTATTAAACAAGTTTTATAAACATAATGAAACAAATATACATTTTATAAATAATTATCAATATAACTGTTTACTCCAAAATACTTGCTCGGGCTAGTTGGCTGAGTCGATCCCATAAGTCATTATTCAAGCCCAACCTTGGAGAAGCCAAGGGGAGTGAATCCAGGGCGGGGGAACATATTTGAGTTCCATTCCACCAAGAATTATAGCCAGTGGAATGAGCCCATGACTGGAGGGGAAATGGTTGAAACTCATTCCACTAGAAGCTACTGCCTTTCTACGAGGAAACTAGGCCCATACTACAAATTAGGAATTGATTCGCGCCAAGAGTGATGGGTTTTTATTAGAATGGAAACACTTCAACTTAACCATGGAAATTAGAGTTGTTTCCTGCCAGAAATTGCAGCAAACAAAGGAGATTGCAAAGACCAGTGGAAAAGTTGGATTAGGATTCCACCACATAAGAGATGGAACGGGATGTTTTGGCGGGAAAGTTTGTATTTGTAGATAGCGGAATGAGGGGGAAGCCAAATTTCTCAGATGAGTTGTATGGATGAATGAGGACAAAATTTCAGCCAGTAGGAATTCTGTCCATTAGTTTTGTTCAAGGAGGAGTTCCATTGGCAATTAACGTTCCACTGTCAATTAACTTTCCACTGTCAATTAAGTTTCCCAATGGAGCACCTATAAAAGTGATGATTGGCTATATATTTAGAGGCCCATTACATTACATTACATTACACACCCCATATGGTGTTTTATCTGTCCTTTTCTTTAGTTTTTAGCCTTTTTCTATCTTTCTTCGTCAATCATTCTTATCTTCAAGTTCTCCACTGTACTTTTTTCTTCGTTAATGAAATCCTCTTCATTTTGTTTTGTGAATTGTATATCAAGGAGAAAAGAACCTATTTACAATAGATTTCATCCCTTTCTATATTTGCAATAGTCAGATTAAAGTCGAATTGAGCCATTTCAGTATGGAAAAACGTTAAATTCCCTGGCACGCTTAAAGGGCTACATTTTTTTCCTTGGCAGGGAAAATTAGGAAACAATAACAAAATAGGATTTTACTATACCAAAAAATGAGTGAAAATATAGTAATGTAAAATCAAGTAACCAAAATAAAAAAATATATCCAGTAACCCACTAGCATCCCAGTGTGAAGCTCTAATACAAAAACAAAGAGCCCAACTAAAAGGGCACTCATTATCAATGGAACGCCTCATTGAGTACAAGTTATTGGGCGGTTACTGGATGACAAAATGAATACCTGAAATGTTAAAGAAAGGGGGTGAGTAAAACTTAGTGAGGGACATCACTTTAGAATGCCTCTAAGACCTCACATAAATCGTTTGAAATGTTCTCGAAAATACCATATGCACGTATATAATCGTATACTATTAGTATACATATGTATACATACTAGTGTTACTTCAGAAATTCATTTTGAAAACATTTCACACAGACAAAAAACAATATGCAGTCAAACATGATTTTTAATATCATATGCATATATATATAACAAACGGTTAGATAGGGACCAAAGGTAAAATTAGACACATGGTCTAATGCCACCATATAGAATCAGAAGTTACTTGCACCTGGCTGGACATACAATCACTATATTACCTTGGTAATTAGGGCCTTGACAGAGCAATGATATACCAAAGGCTATGCTATCTCGTAGCTAGGTGTCCCATTATCCCGTATCACACACACACACACACACACACACATATATATATATATATATATATATATATATATATATATATATATCTCATAAAATCAATATAACCAAATTTTATGAATTTTCCAACCATTAATAATTCCAAATTACATATAAAAGTCCAGACACAATAAAAACAATATAAATTTAAGAAAGACATAGCTTATGTGTCTAGAGATGACATCCCATTCACCTGGATGTCCAAATTCAGAAGGCTTAGTCAAGCACCGCTGGTAGGCAGTTGGTTAATTTGACAATAATAAGAAGCTGAAAAACATACATATCAAAGTAAGGTCAAAATGCAGTACTATGACAATACCGAAATGCACGACTACAAATGCAACCTGAATCCTTAACGATGTCGATGAACCTATTTTGATAGAATATCTAACCTTTCCTCTTGAAAATCAAACAATTCACAAAATTACAAAATAGTCCCTAAAATTTCACAAAATTACACTTTAGTCCCAAGTGATGGAAAATTACAAGTCAGTCCCTAAACTCTTAGAATTTCATTTCAGACCTCAAACCTCCAAAAGATCACAACCTAGTGCCTACGACATAAATATTTTTCAAAAAAACCCTAACATTCATACAAACTGACATCCATCGACCCAAATCACTTCAAATCAACATAAAATACATGAATCCATAATCAATTTCACCAAATGAACATCAAATAATAAAAAACATCATCAAAATTTCGTACCAAACCATCAAAATACATGATCAATTTTCTAAAATTATGAATGGTTTGACATCTCTTGGAAGACATATGGAGGACAATGAGAAGGTCAAGAAAATCTTGAGGTCACTTCCACGAGAATGGGATTCACAAGTTATTGCAATTATGGAATCCAAGGATCAACACATTGGATTTCAATGCATTGGTTGGGTCTCTCATAAATTATGAGACCATCTTGAAGACTGGAAGAGGATGCCCCAAATCAAAAGAGAAGAGTGTAGCTTTCAAAGCAAGGGCTTCCTCCAAGGAAGAAAGTGTTGAAGAAGATGAGGAAAGTGAAGAAGAATAATATGAAGAGCTGATCCTTTATGCAAAGAATATGATCAAATCTATGATGCTAAGGAGAAAAAGAGAAATGAATAAAGTTTCAAGAGATGAATTCCAAAAGACCTCAAATTACAAGAAGAATAATGATGAAAATTGCTACAATTGTGGGAAATTAGGCCACTATACAAAGGATTACAGAGGCTCATCATCAAAACCATTCTTTGATTGTCACAAGAAAAAGGAAGTCTTAGTTGCCACTTGGAGTGATGATCAAGATGATGAATCCATTGGCAATGAGGAAGTCAATATAGCTCTTATGGCAAATAGCTTCTATTCAAGTGATAAAGATGAAGATGAGGTACAAGTCAAGAATAGAGCTCCTTTAAATATTTGGTACATTGATAGTGGATGTTCAAGACACATGAGTGGAGATAAAAGTTTGTATGTAGAACTCATCCTAAAAAATCAAGGACATGTGACCTTTGATGACAACAATCGAGGTAAGATCATTGGTAGTGGTAAAGTGGGTAAGAAACCTTTACCATTCATTGATAATGTTTATTTGGTTCAAAGTTTACAACACATTAAGTGTTTCTCAATTATGTGACATGGACTATCATGTACATTTTGAATCATCTCATTGCACTGTTTTGAAATCTAGAAAAATTGCATTTATTGGTTTAAGGCATGAAAATATTTTTATTGTAAATTTGCATGATGCATATTCTTTTAATGAAAAGTGTTTGATGTATTTGGATGAAAATGCATATTTATGGCATAAGAGACTAGGTCATGCACCATTACCTTTGATTACAAAACTTTCAAAAAATGATATTGTAAGAGGTTTACAAAAATTGAGATTTACAAAAGAACATTTGTGTGAACTTTGCATTAAGGAAAAGCATACTAGGAGTTCTTTTAAACCAAAGAACGAAATTTCTACATCTAGAGTTTTAGAACTTGTGATATGGATTTGATGGGTCCATCTAGACATGTTAGCTTGAGTGGTAAATTATTCACGCTTGTAATTGTTGATGATTTTTCTCAATTCACTTGGGTTAGATTTCTTGCCAATAAAAGTGATGTCTTTAAGAAGTTTTCTGAGTGGTGTAGATTTGTTCAAAATGAGAAGAACAAATTCATTATTGCTATAAGAATCGACCATGGAGGAGAATTTGAATGTAAACCATTTGAGGATTTGTGTGATAAATATCGCATGGAGCACAACTTTTCGATACTAAGAACACCACAACAAAATTGTGTGATGGAAAGAAAGAATAGAACTTTGGAGGAGATGTGTAGAACCATGTTGAATAAGTATGATCTACCCAAATATTTTTGGGCCGAAGCAATGAATACCTCATGTTACATCATCAATAGGGTGCGCTTGAGAACAAATCAATTGAAGACCCCCTATGAGATATTGAAAGGTAAGAAACCTAACATTTCTTATTTTCATCCTTTTGGTTAAAAGGTTTTTATCTTGAATAATGGCAAGGATAATGTAGGCAACTTCGATGCAAAATCTGATGTAGGTATTTTCTTGGGTTATTCTATTAATATTAAAGCTTGTAGAGTCGATAATACTAGAACAAATGCTATTAAAGAGTCAATAGATGTTAAATTTGATGATATAATCTCACTCTCGAGAAAGGTAGTTGTTGATGATGATGTAGGTGAACCCAAGAAGGGTGAAGATCATTCACTTCAAAGGAGTATTGAGGAGCTAAATGTGAATAAAGGGCCAACTAACAATGACGAGGAAGAAACAAGGGTCGAAAAAGAACCAACTATATTTCCTAAAGATTGGGCAAATGTGAAAGATCATCCTAAGGAATTAGTCATTTGGAAGATAGAAGATGGAGTGAAAACAAGGAGAGCTTTGAATGAATATCAAAGCAAATTTGCATAGATCTCAATTATTGAGACAAAGAACAACAAAGAAGCACTTGAGGATGAGTGTTGGGTCTAAGCTATGCAAGCAGAACTTAATAAGTTCAGGAGGCCAAATGTGTGGGAATTGGCTCATTTACTAAGAGGAAAAATAGCAATTGGAATCAAATGGGTTCACAAAATCAACTATGATCAGAATGGCAAACCAGTGAAGAACAAGTCAAGACTAGTGACTCAAGGATTCAATCAAGAAGAAGGAATCGACTATTAGGAGAATTTTGCACTAGTTACAAGGTTGGAAGGCATTCGACTGTTGTGTGCCTTTGCTGCCCATAAAAAGATCAAACTCTACCAAATGAATGTGAAGAGTGCCTTCCTAAATGGGTTCATTTAAGAATAGGTGTATGTCAAACAACCACTGGGTTTTGAAGACCATGAACATCCCGATTATGTGTTCAAACTTAACAAAGCACTTTACAGGTTGAAACAAGCACGGAGAGCATGGTATGAAAGGTTAAGTACATTTCTCATCCAAAATGGCTATGTAAAGGGTCATGTGGATAACACCCTTTGTATTAAGAAACATGGTAACAAAATGCTAATTTGTGAAATTTATATTGATGATATAGTTTTTGTGCTACTAACCCTTTTATGTGTCAAGATTTTTGTGATCTTATAAAGGGATAATTCGAGATGAGCATGTTGGGAGAACTCACCTTCTTCCTTGGGCTTCAAATCAAACAACTTGGAGAAGGCATTCTCATACATCAAACTAAGTACACAAAAGACTTGTTGAAAAAGTTCAAGATGGATGGAAGTAATGAAATGCCAACTCCAATGTCATCCACCTTGAAGCTTAACACGGATGAGGATGGAAACAATGTTGATCAACGACTCTATATAGGTATGATCGGATTCTTACTATATTTAATAGCTTCTAGATCGAATATTATGTTTGTCACTTTCTTGTGTGCTCGTTTTCAATCAAACCCTAAAGAATCTCATTTGATTGCTTGCAAACACATTTTTTGATATTTTATTGGTACTATAGGTTTTGGTTTGTGGTATCCATCTGCTTTTGATTTCAATCTGATTGTATATAGTGATGCGAATTATGGAGGTTGCAAATTAGATAGAAAGAGTACTAGTGATACATGTGATTTTCTAGGTTCATGTTTAATATCTTGGGCTAGCAAGACACAAACTAGTGTTGCGACTTCCACTGCCGAATCTAAATATGTGGCTGCTGGAAGCTCTTATGCCCAAGTGTTATGGATTAAATGGTATTGTTTTTAAGAATGTTCCTACTTTTTTGTTACAATACTAGTGCTATCAATTTGAGCAAAAATCACATTTTTCATAGTAGAACAAAACATATAGATATTAGACATCATTTTCTACGTGATCATGTGCAAAAAGGTGATATATGTTTGAAGTTTGTTAGAATGAATGATCAATTAGCTGATTTTTTTACAAAATCCCTTTGCAAAGAAAGTTTTAATTCTATTAGTCTTAGATTGTGTATGTGTGATGTGAATAATCTTTGATGATGCTTGATGATATTGTGCGTATGTTATTTACTTGCATTCATACACATTCGCTTATAGTAAAATGATCCAATGTGATACATTAGGTTCAAATTTATCATGAGTTATGATCGAAAAGTGGTAAGATAGTAAAATATGCATTTCTGGAAATTCTCACCCGAGTAAGAGGGATTCCCACTCGATTGAATGATGCTGGTTTGGTAAGACCTGGGTTTGCTGTGGTTTTCACTCGAGCAACTTGACAACCTACTTGAGTGATCGAAAGTGGTTTGAAATTCTGGGTTTTGGCATTAGGAGTTACTAGAATAAATTTTATATTTACTCGTGTAAGTGAAAGCATCAGAGGTGTCATTGGGTCAGAACTATGGGATTTACACGAATTAGAGAGCATCACACTGAATTACTCGAGTAAACGAGCATCAGGTCAGTTTTTAACCCATTTTTTGTCACTAAATCTCATTCCCCTCTCTCAAACCCGTCGTTCCTCCTCTTTTTTTTTTTCTCTCCAAACGCTCAAACCTACTCGAGTATAACTTCGAATCCCACACAAAAACCATTCAAATTTCATCATTTACTCATATTTAAAACACATTTTCATCATCGAATCACTCCAAAAACACCATTCCGTCCCCCAAAATCCATCCACCCAGTTCAAAACCCTAACTCTTCCAACTTTTGATTTATGTCTTATAATGCCTCAACACCCATCCAAACGTGGTAGAAGACACTTACACGACTAAGAAAGTGATTCCCCTCCTCCACCTCGCCCTCCCAAGAACAAATCTGTGGACAAGAAGAATACAACTTCCTCATTTTCTTATCCTCTGTCTGGCTCCATTCCTGATGATGATGCTCTTCTACTCTATTCAAGGTCCATTTCATCGAGGTCACAAGATGTCTACAACAAGGTACTTCAGAAAAACATCTCACCTCCTCAATGGTTTTTTATTATACTAGCCTAAGGATTGCTGGTTTCTATCTAGAACATGTGTTTAGGCAGTATGGATTGAGTAAATTGTTGAAATACATTGATGTCATCTATGAAGATTTAGTTCGGGAGTTTTATATTAATCTAGAGGTTGTGAAGAAATCAGTAGATGAAGGCATCATGTTGAGGTCTCAAGTTTGTGGTAAGATTGTTATGGTGTCAGAAAGACTCCTCTGTGAATGGTTCTCCATTCCAGAAGGTGGAGTGAGACCAACTGAAAAGGGAAATAATGTTGAGCGGGGTGATGATGACAGTGATAGTGAAGTCACCGAAGACGAAATTGAGCAAGCAGAGAAATATTCTTTGGTTAAAGGAAAGGCTTTACTTCGAGAAGTTGTTGTGGTTGATGTTGGTGAGAATGTTAGGATGGAAGCTACTGATTTGCTAGCCAATTTGGGGATGATGCGTTATGCCATAAATCGAAGTGTAGTTCTTAAAAAGGATACACAAAACTATGTGAGCAAGATCGATGTGGAGATATTGTGGTACTTGATCAAAGAAACTCAAATCAACTTTGCCTTCTTGATCATGAAGTGGATGAAATGCAAATGGAAGTTTCTCCACAACACCTGCTATCATACTCATCAAAATAAGGAAAGATTGCCTTATGGGATTTTGATCACCAAGATTCTTCGGATGAACAATGTGCCTCTTTCGGGTCAAGACTACATTTCAGTTCCTCATAATTGAAAGTTCACCAATGTTAATTTTTCCAACATGAAGATGATTCACTCTATCACTAGAGGATAGATTTATGGACCCCATCTGAGAAGGGAAGTTGATCGCTTTACGAACCCCAATTTTAGGATTCCTCCATCCATTGATATAACTGTTCCAAGTTCGCAGAGTGGAAGGAAAACTTGAGCATGTGTTCCTCAAGCTTCGAATAAAGTCATGGTGAGTGCTAGGGAATTCCAAAAGCTCAAAGACAAAGTTAGCAATATGGAAAAGGTCTTGGATAAGGTTTCTGACTTAGTACATAAGATTTAGGACAAGATTAGTTACTCCTCTCCATCGGCCACTTCCGCTCATGTGCCATGATTGTCATGTTTTTATGCCTTTTCTACAACATGGATCAACACTTTCACTTGCATCATTTGCATTTCTCTTATGTTTTTATATTTGTTTTTTTTTTATTTTAACTTGGCTATGTACTCAATATGTTATGTTGGTTGTGTATTTGGATAATTCTATGTTATGTTAACTTGCTTTGCCTTTGGTTACTTCTTTCAGATTGAATGGTCATGTCTTTTATTTCTTTTTTTTTATTATGACAAAAAGGGGGAGACAAATTGGTGTTTTGGAGGTTATTATTGATAAATGCACTAATCCTTGTGTGCCTTGATCAACTCTTTACATTTTGTTTTTCCAAAGATAGGCATGTTCATAAGGGGAGACTAGAAATTTCCCAATGTCTTGTCATCATAAAAAAGGAGGAGATTGTGGAACCAATGGTGGTTCACATTCAGATCCATCTATGTTTTGATGATAAACAATGTTGGTAAATGAGTTAACCAAAATCAATACTAAACAAGGCTGTTAAAAGATGAAAGCATTTGAAGCAAATAAGAGTTACTCGAGTAAGCAATATTGTTACTTGAGTAAGTGCAGCATCTAGGAGAGTAAGACTTCCAGGTCTTACGCGAGTAAGTCTAGATATCACTCGAGGAAATGTGAACTTACTAGACCAAACGGGGGTGCCCAGTATGCATAGATTCAAGAGTTACTCGAGTAGAAGAGAATCTTACTCGAGCAAGAGCAACGTCTAGAGCACAACTGGGTGATCCAGTTACTCGAGCAAGATCAGGGGTCACTCGAGTAATTGTCCCACGAAAAATCAACAAGGCACCCAGTAGAGAATCTTACTCAAGTAGATATCACAGTTACTAGAGTAATCGGGATTTAAGAAATACAAGACATGAACCAAGACTGAGTTACTCGAGTAGGACAACTTCTTACTTGAGTAAGTCAAGGCTGAGTTTTCAACACTGAAGGTCAAGAATTGAGTCATAATTGCTAGCAAAATTTCAGGAAGTATATATACACTTTCAGAACAGTAGAGGGGGCAACAACAACAAATCTTCTATCGATTGCAACCCTAATTCAAGTTTTATTCATTGTTCTTAGTGATACAAGTCTAGTTGTTCTTTATTTAAATTTTGATAGCTTGTATCCTTGTTCTGATTTGTTGGTGAGCAATTTACTTGTTTCAAACCAGAGAGTTTAAGAGGTTGGGATCAAGGGTAGATCCTAGGTTGGTTTATTCTTGAACTGGGATCAAGAATTGTAAGAGTTCTCACTTAGCTAGAAAGTGAAAGTTGTAAGAAAATGTTGAGATTAGTGGAAATCCTAAGTAGTGATACTTAGGTAGTGGACGTAGGCAAGAGTTATGCCGAACCACTCTAAATCATCTGTGTTCCTTACTGAGTTGTTTCGATTGTGTCCTTAAACTCAAAAAACATTCAAAGCTAAAACTCCTACACTATTTAATCCCACTTCTAGTGTGATTATTGTTCTTTCAGTGATGGTGTTCGATTGAGTTTCAGAGAGGTGAATGTGATGTCCATGGATGAAAGGGGATGTTTTTCATGATTTTGGTTTGGTGCAAATGGGATGTTTGAAATTTTATGTTTCAAAACTAGACAGAGTGAGACATAGAAGGGCTAAAAGGAGAGGTGATGGTTGTTGATTCAGTTTGAGACAAGGCTTGATTGCAATGTGATTAGTGGTTTGATTCAAACGTCATACAATATTCTTCCCTCTCTCTCTCTCTCTCTCTATATATATATATATATAATATTATCTTGGTTTTGCTTGTGTTGGATTCCAATAAGAGTGGAATTTGTGGGTTGGTGTGACATGGCAAAACCGAAACGAAACTGGCGAACCAGACCAGTCAAACCCGTTGAAAATTGAAACCAGACCGAAATCATGAACCGCACAGTAAAAACCGGCAATTCATAGGCTGGTTCCGGTTCAAGGGTTTCCAAAACAATTGACCCGCCTGTTCTGAACCGTTCGGTTGAACCTTCGGTTCACACTGCCGGTTAATCGGTGGTTCAACCCTTGAAAACCAACTTAACCAAAATCAGTGGTTTAACATTTCTAAACCAACGGTTATCCTCTTAAACAGGTAGTTTTAACCCTCTTAAACCAGCGATTTTAATCAAAACCAAATGTTCAACATTTCTAAACTAGCAGATTTAACAAATTTTAAAAAATAAAAGAAAAAATTCGGTTTGAGCCGGACCAAACTGGAACCGAAACCTTTGATGGAACTGGATCAAATCGTTGATCAAAGAGGAACCGGACTTAAACAGTCCCAAGTCGTCCCAAACCATGGAGCCACAATCCGATTCATGAACTGTGG
This sequence comes from Flueggea neowawraea, assembly GCA_948243855.1. Taxonomy (NCBI): domain Eukaryota; kingdom Viridiplantae; phylum Streptophyta; class Magnoliopsida; order Malpighiales; family Phyllanthaceae; genus Flueggea; species Flueggea neowawraea. Next base: position 2,619 of record CAODLS012293916.1, on the reverse strand, counting down.
TCACCTCTAATTTTTTTTGTTCGAGCGTGGCCACCCCGAGTAAACAACAACGGTTGGTGTTTTATTAATTTAGATAGAGAGGAGTGGGTTCAGGTGGGTTGTTCATCAAAATAGAGCAATGGGTTTCCGGATCTAAATGTATTTTTTTTTTGGTTAGTTGAAATACAATTCGGGGGCATCTATCTTTTTTTGGATTGTTGAACAAAGAGGAAGCAAAAGAGGGGAGAGATCTGAAATAAAAGGTAGAAATTTGAAATTTTGATGTCTTAAAGAGGGTAATATAGTCTTTCTATACTTTCCTTTACTAAAACTTAAAACCCTCGGTGACTAAATCAGCTAATTTGAAACTTACAGTGACCGAATTGGAGAATACAATAAACCTTAGGAACTGCTGGGTAATTTGCCCTTAAATGAACTATGTTAAAAATAAGAAGTATTTTTCATTTTCTGATAAAATAGTTTCAATTATAGGAACTGCATAAATTACGATTAACTCTTTTGAGAGAGTGGGCAGGTGGAGATTATAAGCATGACCATCACCGAGGATACAAGTCGGAAATTGAAGCATCATTCTTTGACGGAGGTTGAGTTCCAGTTTTTGAAGGCTTGGACATGTGTCATTCAGAGGTTCTGTGCATAAAAAATGCTGGTTTGGACGGCACTGGGAGTGTTAGGGAGTGGCTGCTTAGCATAAGAACAAGCGAGGCCATGGTGGGTCTAGCAGTCCCATTTTCTTGAACACATAGTAATCCATTGTGGATGCATCTCATCATTTCAGTCCTTGAACCACTATTTCTCATAGTTGTGTCTATAAGATCAAAAAATGTGCCTTCCTTCCATTTTTCCCAAGTCTGCAATTCATAGAATATCAATTTATAACATTGCAAAAAAGGAAGTAACCAGATGATGGAAATGGTGATACTTACACTACTCATAAGGTGCTCAATTTCCCCATTGCCAAACGAACCATTTTTCTGACCTGTCAAATTTTCTAAAACTATTACACCAAAGCTAAATACATCTGATTTAATAGAGAACTGACCATGCAGTATGTATTCTGGAGCCATATAACCACTGTGTAATTCAAATCAACAACATTAATCATCTTATTATTCAAGGTTTTTCCAAAAATCAATCATAAAATTTGGTATATCGTAGGTAGTTTACCAGCTTGGCTAAATTACTATGATTTGTTTTCTCAATTTTATTGGTGTAAAGAAATTAAAATGAAACTTTATATTTCTGTTAAGTTGTGTGGAGACTTACTAGGTTCCAACAACTTTGCTGGTATTATCTTGAGTTTGATCCATCAAAAATAGTCTTGCGACGCCGAAATCTGAAATTTTAGGATTCATGTTTGCATCTAACGAAACATTATTAGCTTTCAAGTCACGATGAATAATTCGGAGACGAGAGTCTTCATGGAGATAAAGATGTCCTCGAGCAACGCCGCCAATAATTTTGTAACGTGTTTCCCAGTTCAAATTTGCACGCTTAACTCGGTCTACATGCAATTGTTCAGTTAAATGAAATTAAATAAAGGTAAAACGCAAAAATCATATGCAAATTTATTTCGAAATGACGAACGAAAACAGGGAGCATTGAAGCCTTACCGAATATGAAATGATCAAGACTACCGTTGGGTAAGAACTCATAAACAAGAAGCCTTTCGTTTCCTTCCGAGCAGAAACCTAAAAGCCTAACTAAATTCCTGTGTTGAAGCTTAGCCACTAAATAGGACTTCATTTTTAAATTCTAGATCTCCTTGTTCAGAGCCCCTAGAGAGTTTTTTGACGGCAATATCTTGTCCATTAGAAAGTGTGCCCTGAAAGATTATATACCGATAGGTATGTAAATTGCCCAATTTAATTACAAAATTCGCTTGTAATTTTGTTAGTGGATTCGATCTCCCTGGTCCAACTTTCTGGGTTTTGTTGGAAAATTGTAATTCTTAAAAAGTTGTTGAAAAAAGTCAATGATCCTCATTATTTTTTTTTCTAATTTAAATCAATAATACAAAGAAAACTAAAAATATATTATTTTCTTAACTTACATGAAAATAGATCTCTTATAAAAAAAATAATTTATGCAATTAAATAAGAAAATCTAATATAATTAAATAAAAAAAATTCATGCATACTATATTTTAAAAATTTAGAAAATAAGAATCAATAAAAAAAATGTATTTGTCTACCTCTCTCGCAAAGTCTCACTTTCTCGGTTTCTTTCCACATTTACCCCAACCAAACAAAACCTTAACAAACACAATTAACAGCAAATTCTGGAATCGTAAAGGCAAATTATGCCCTTAAACACGCCCGCAAGAAAATAATTAATCATGTGGTCATGCTTCTATTCAAGATCACCCCACGTAAAAAAAAAAAATCTATGGGAAGTATGTAATATGTTCTACATGGGTATTAAGTTAACCTTAGCATATACCTTGTAACACCCAAAAGTGTTTTTAAATCCTATACCTTCTTAGTGATCCTTATTCCTCAAAAATTTACAATCAACTTGACTATTTATTTATTTTTTCATATGATCCACTAGGTAATAACAGAGAAATGGATCTTTCTTTACCTTCTGATGGTCGCGGAGGAGACATTGGCGGCACTG
>CAODLS012293751.1:0-11341 GCA_948243855.1 Flueggea neowawraea | reverse complement strand
ATATATGTATTGAGTACAACAATCAAAGACAAAATTAAGTTGGGGTTTTAATTGCAGTGTGGTCCATTGACAAAACTAAAGTGAAGTCCATGTATATAATATACCTATTACTCTATTTGTTTTCTCTAATAAAATGGAGTCCATACAACCCACGTTCATCTACATGGATTCGCGCCCCCTAATCTGTACTCAAGTCACGCCACTAATCCAAACACCTCACGTATCTTACTCTTCGTGTCTCCTGGAAACAGAACACAAACTTGAAGGCATCTCAAATGACCAAATATTGGGTGTAATTGTCCCAAGTTCCCAACGACATTTCACACGGCGACCACATAAAATAGGCCGGTGACGTTTCTAAATTTTCTAACTATAATAGTGACATGTGAGCATTGCCTAAAAATAGGTACAAAAACGACAGAGAAACAAAATGTGAACTCTAAAATCAAAGTATAATAGTGTTTTGTTTTTTCTCAATCATTTACAGGTTTACCATCTTTGTTTTGTAATTTCATTGCGGACTTTCACACAATATATATATATATATATATATATATATATATAGTATTTAGGTATCCATATAAGAAAAGAAATTTATTTTTTATTTTGATTACCTATTCATATTTAATATATTGTCAAAATATAAATAATAATAGTTATTTTTTTTGTAATGAGCTTAAGTATCATACGATGGCAAAAAAAAGATATAAGAACTTGATTTTGTTTGTGTAAATAATGATCAAAGCAAAATAAGAGTTTCAACAATTCAACTAAAGAGCTGCACTTGATTTTGTCCATTCGATTAGCTTGCGGTAATCTTCCTCCGACGTAAATCAACGTTCAACATTGAAACATTAGAAACAGCAAAATCAACATGAAGAAAATAGTGGCTTATATTTTTTTAGCAGGTAAAAGAGGAGGTGGGGACCAATAGGAGGCGTATCTCTATTGGGCGTGACTATGCAGACTTAATCCCTCCCCGCTACGAAATGTTCCTAGAGTCATAGCTGATATTTCAACTTCAAAACTTTCAAAATTTCTATTTCCACCAAAATTTTTCATTACGCCAAAATAAATATGCAAATATTAATTAAATATAATAAAATAACTAAATTAAACTATAGTAAAAAATTAGAAGGAACTTGAAAAATGTAATTGCAAAAAATAATTTTAAGAAATATAGAAAACGTAATTGTAATAATAAAATATATAAATAATTAATAAGAGTAATTTATAGCAAACTGAATTTTTGAGAGAGTGAGAGTGCATAAGAGATTGAGAGAGAAGAAATTGTGTAAAATTGGTTAGAATGGGATGGGGTATTTATAGAGTTGAAAAAAAAAAAAAAAAAAAATAACAGTTGGAACCGCAGGTTGAACCGATGGTTCAAATATCCGGTTCAAACCGACGGTTTGACGGTTTCTAAAATGGTGGAACTGGAACTTAAACCATAACCCTCCGGTTTTAGTCGGCCGGTTTCAGCTCAGGTTCGATTCCGATTTTGACCGATTTTGACCAGTCCAGTTCTTGCTAGGTTTCATTGTTTTGGTTCCAAATTTACAACTCTACTATGGACCAAAAAACATGGCGGAAAATATAAATGGATCTGTTTTTCGAAGGCGACCATGCCTCCAAATTTTGTGAGTTTCTTTCAAAGGGATATCGTTCCCTCAAAGGGTTATTGTTTTATAATTCTTAAGCAGTGACAGATACAATTTTAAGTTTCTAAATTAAGGTTATTGCAAAAAGATTTAAAATGAATTACGTTAAAAACTAAAAAAAATGCTAAAAAGTTTGTTTTATTTAATTCCTTCATAATATTTTTAAATTTCAGTTCATTAAGAGCTAAAGTCTACATTACTGATTAACTTATAATTTACATGGTTCAATCAATTTAATCTAAGTCCATGGCAGAGAGAGCAAGAGATTCCTGATTCACTATTGAAAGACTCTTTGTGGTGTTAGGTTTTCGATAAAGATGCAGTAATAAATCTACTTTTGTGCTCTTTCATTACTTCCATGAGGGATGCGGCTCTCACCAAAACTCCTCAAGTCCAACATATTCATTTGTTCCCTCAAAGGGTTACTGTTTTATAATTCTTAACTATAAAATTTTAGTTTTCTAAATTAAGGTTATGGTAAAAATATTTAAAATGAAGTACATTAAAAACTCAAAAAAAGAAATCATACTAAAAAGTTTATATTATTTAAATCCTTCATGATATTTTTAAATGTCAGTTCATTAAGAGCTAAAATCTATGTTACTAATCAGCTTATAACTTATTGGTATAAAAGTAAATCTCAACTCCAAAGACTCAAAGTAAAATGACTGATAAAAAAAAAGAATTGAGATCCATTTAATTATAAATCTGCTAAGAGTTTAACAATAAATTTCAAGCCATAAAATTCACAAGAATTAGTTTTATCTAGCCTCTTTGTACGGTCGAATAGAAAATAAATAAATAAATAAATAAATAAATGCGCGTAAATGACAAAGAAAAAACACATGCAAGACAGGTCTGTTTCAGCATCAAGGTCGCATGACTAACAATATTAAATGAACAAAATTATCAAAACTAACCTAGCACTCTAATACCAATCAAAGTATCCAAACAATAATAAATAAGGGTGTTTTGATCCTCACTATCCGTAATAAAACTATGAAGGTAGATTAATACGACTGGCATATCTAACTGACTGAACAAACAACTTATAGATGTAGCCAAAACAAATATGTATAAAACACAATATTTTACACGTTAATTACAACAATTTTTAGATTATCAACATTAACAGAAAATCCAAAATTTACCCAATTATTAACAACCCAAATAATTTGGGAAAAAATAGTTATGGAAGTCAAACAATTTCACGAAATATATCCCAAATTCAAAAAAAATGTGAATTTTAATTCTATCAAAAAATTGAAAAATTTTGGAAGTTAGAATCGGTCGCACGCCCCACCTAAAGGAGAGTCTACGCGCTTCACGTAGCAGCCGCGCCTTTTACCTTCCTTCCACCACATGTTAGTGTATGGTACATCCACGTGTTGTTCCTTGATACTTGTCAGACTCTAATTGGGCAACGTGGCATTTGGATCAAATTGGCATGTGTTGTAGTGACGTCGCAATCTCTTCATGTTGTAAAGGCTGCCAGGTAGTGTTGTATTTGGAGGCGCCTACCAATGAAACCATTTTGAAATCAAGTCGTACGCTCTATCAAGTATGTTGAACTGCACTATGATATTTAAAAGCATTGTGGCTTATTCCAATTGACTAATCTCACATCCCAGATATAACAGTCTACTTGTAGAGACCAACATATCGAACATCCTTTATGTCTTTGGATTAGGATCGTCCTCCACGTAATTCAATGTATCCTCCACATGGGGGAACACTGATAGGCCAGCTGCATCTAAGACCATGTAGTGCACTTGCGCATAATCTGGTTGATTGACCTGCGTGTAGTCATTATGTTCATTCGGAATGGTCTCAGCGCTAGAGTTATTGCCTTCGTACTGCCTAGACTCCTACGATGCTCCGTGAAACATAACGTTTGTTTCCCTTTTGTAAACCCACTGGTGATAACCAGGAACAAAACCATGACTATATAAGTGCTTTTTTATGACGTCAGGATGTAGAAGCTTTTTGTTGTTGTGCCTATTGCTTGGACAATGTATATGTGGATTGTTGCTGTTGAAATACGGTATTAACTGATAAAACTCAACAATTTTTGTACTCCAGCCAAAAATTCAGATGTCAAAAAACCATTCAACATATGTACGTAAATCTATTCATGCATTTTTTTTCTATTGTTTTGGTTTCACAATGTTAATAAGATTTCTACTTATCCACAATCGTTGAGTACGCATCATCAACAATATAAATAATATATCAACATTATATTAAAAATCTTACACAAAAGTAAAAATATATCACTCAATACTAACAATATATATCTACGTCAACATTACATAAACAATCTTAAACAAAAGTAAAACTATAACAACTCAAAACTAACAATATATAACTAAAATTAATAAGAAACCAAACAAACAAACAATCAAACAAAAATACAAAAAAAAATTGAAATATTGAATTTTTATTAAAAAAGACTTACAAATTCAATATGACTTCTAACTTGCAAAAGAAAGCTCGAAATGCACTCTATAACCTACTATATGGAATATGTATGAAGTGGTTTCCGCATGTTCGTTCAATAGCTCCTCCACGTTTGTTCAATAGCTCATCTTGTATTTATAAGCCAAGAAATTTGTGACAAAAATATGTTGATGCAATTTTTGTGACGATTTGATAGCCATTTTCCGACAAATTTGTCGCAATATTGCATCCAAGAACAACTTTGATGCAAAGGAGAGAGAGAAAAGTAGGCAGATTTCCTGCCATGAAGTTGCGACCAAAAATTTCCTCATAAACCAGTGAGAACTTTGACACAAAACTACGACATAAGCTATTTCATTGTAAACATAGGCGGGAAATTTTCCGCCAAACTGTTGTGACGAAAAACTTGGTCACTTCTTTTGCCACGAAACTATATTTTGTCGCAATTCCTTGGAGTTGATCCACCACTCCTTCTGTCAACGCTCTTTCGTCCCAATTTTTGTCACAAAGGATTGGCGAGAAGCTTCCCGCCATTTCTTGCGACAAAATTATGTTCGTTGCAAAAGTTTTGCCACCGAATTCGGCACAACTTGGTCAAGAAGTGGGGGTTGGTTGTTTCTTCAGCGTTCTGCAACAAATTGGTCACAACGTTGCGACAAAACAAATTTAGTCGCAAGAGTTTTGTCACAAACCTGACATCTTCTTGTAGTGTCACTAAAATCATCATAACGTGTTGATCTCCGAAGTAATAATTGTCACAATTAATTGTAGGAAAATATGAATATATAGATTGAATGGAGACAAGTTTATTATTTTAATCTAATTCAGTTTATTGAGATGTTTCTTTTAGTTTGATATATGAAAAATATACTACAATTAGAACACTTTAGTTTTTTCTTTCTCATCTTAGAATGCACTATTAATTGTAATGTTTGATATCTTAAGTAGAGATAAATTTTTGTATCTCAACTTAAAATAGTTTACTAAATTATTTTATTTTAAAAATTGACACTTCATCTCTGAAAGAAAAAAGAACAATGCTCGGTAGATACATTTAAAAATAATAAAATTTGCAGCATATTCCATCCAAAATTTCACAGTATTATAATTCTATACTCAAAATAATAATATAATATTAATTATAGTATATCAATTAATCATACATATTTTTCTTTAACTGCTTGTTCGTACGAATCGAGCAATTGCCAAGTTGGTCACGGAAACATGATGTGATGACCAATGACGGCAACATTTTCAAAGTTAGTTCAAGCATCATGACCAACATAACGAAAAAATCGTACTACAGTGCTCTATAAAAAGGCAACAACACATGCACTAGGTACATGCAATTCAAGTTACGTAACTTCTTGTTCCTTGCATAGATAGATTTGCCATTTTATTGCAAAATGGAGATCAACAATGATATTTTCTTGATGCTTGCCTATTTTCTAAAAGCCAATCTTCGTGGATTTGTGTCACATTATGAAGCTTTTGGCATTAATTTCACAACCCTATTCAGCTTCTCATTTCCTGTTCTTATCGCAGCAATAACCACACTTTACTTCACCAAATTCAAAAAACAACGCAATGTGAAACAGTTCTCACTCCCTCCTGGTCCAAAACCATGGCCTGTCATCGGTTGTCTCCCTGAAATGCTAAAAAATAAACCAATATTTCGATGGATACACAATCTCATCAGTGAAATGAATACTGATATTGCATGTATCCGTTTCGGAAATGTTCATGTAATTCCCGTAACATGCCCGAAACTCGCTCGTGAGTTCTTGAAAACACAAGATGCCATTTTTGCATCAAGGCCTATTAGCATGTCCACTAGTTTGGCCTCAAAACGGTACTTAAACACAGTTCTTGTGCCCTTAGGAGAGCAATGGAAGAAAATGAAGAAAGTGCTGGTAACAGAAGTGCTTTCTCCTGCGAAACATCGGTGGCTTCATGCTAAAAGAGTCGAAGAAGCTGACCACCTCGTAGGTTATGTCTATAACCAATGCGACGGCCGTGACAAAGGTGGTGGCCTAGTGAATGTCAGAAAGGCTGCTCGACATTATTGCGGGAATGTGATAAGGAAGTTGGTGTTCAACAAGAGGATTTTCGGGGACGAAATGAAAGAGGGAGGACCTGGTTTTGAGGAAGAAGAGCATGTTGATACATTGTTTACAATTCTTGAATATATATATTCGTTTTGTGTGTCTGACTATATGCCATGTTTAGTAGGTCTTGACTTGGATGGTCATGAAAAGGTGGTGAAGAAGGCTATTGAGATTATAGATAAGTATCATAATCCTATCGTTGAAGAGAGATTTGCACAATGGAGGCATGGGAAGAAGACGGAGGTGGAGGATTTGCTTGATGTTCTAATTGCTTCAAGAGATGCTGATGGCAACCGTTTGTCGATTCAAGAGATAAAGGCTCAAATTACGGTAAGGATTTGTATGTATGTGTGTGAAAAGTTCGTGCATCTTTATTCAAGGACAAATTTTCTTGTTTTGAATAGATATAAATTATAAAATTGTTCTTACTTTTAGGACTACTTTAATAAATTAGCAGAGATAATTTTACAGTGTCCATATTTGTCTTTAATGAAGGCACTAAACATATATATACGCACATAAGAAATAATAGAAAACATACCCTAAACATCCTTTGAACTCGTCTCCTATGTCTTCTTTTTAAGAGTAGAAGTTAGTTTCTAGTTAATCTGATTGCTATACTTCTTCCACCACATTTTTTTAGTCATCTCAAGAATATGTAGTTAAAAAAAATGGTTAATAATAGTTAAAATTATGCAAATTTCTTAAATTACCCTCATTTTTTTCATGCATATTAATGCACTCTATTATTATAGATTTAAAGTCAAAAAGTGGAACAAAATTTTATGTATTTATTGAAAGATAATATAGGAATTTATTATAAAACTAATATTTAAAAATTAAAAATTGGCTACATTTTGGAATGGATAAACATGAAATTTAGACTAAAAAAAATGAGAAGCAGGGAATAATATGGTGACAACACATTAGAAAAAGATTGTGTTACACATGTATAAAAAATAAATTTAATGTGTTCTCACTTTTATAACCCTTAAAAATATTTAAAACTAATATCCATCCCTAAATGGAAATAAAAAGAGCTAAACTCCAAAAAGATGATAGTCGCACAAAATTCACAGCGAAACTTGAATTCGAAATTTTAGGAGAAAAACATGTTACTTGGAAATTTTTACATAATAGAAATATTTTTAGAACATTTATTAAAAATTTGTTCTTGTAGGAAATCATGATGGCGACGGTGGACAATCCATCAAACGCTGTGGAATGGGCATTTGCAGAGATGATAAACCAACCACATATTCTCAAAAAGGCTATAGAAGAATTAGACAGAGTGGTTGGCAAAGACAAACTGGTCCAAGAATCAGATTGCTCTCAACTCAACTAAATCAAGGCATGCGCAAGAGAAGCATTCAGACTCCACCCAATTTCAGCATTCAATGTTCCTCATGTCTCTGTAGCCGACACTACAGTAGCAAACTACTACATCCCTAAAGGCAGTCATGTTCTGCTGAGCCGGTATGGTCTGGGTCGTAATTCCAAGGTGTGGGACGAACCACTCAAGTTCAAGCCAGAGCGGCACCTCAAGGATGATTGGTCGGAAGTGGTGCTGACGGAGTCTGAGCTGCGCTTCATTTCCTTCAGCACAGGAAGGCGAGGGTGTGTTGGAGTCGCGCTTGGTTCTACGATGACAGTGATGTTGTTTGCCAGGCTTCTTCAAGGCTTTACTTGGGAATCGCCTCCTGGCGAGTCTAAGATCGACCTCTCTGAATCCAACAACAGCTTGGAACTCGCTAAACCATTGCTTGCGTTTGCCAAGCCACGCTTGCCTGCACATCTATATCCTCGTCAAGAATGATACTATCATATCAGTAATATGCAGATATGAGAACATTTCGTAGATTTTAAATAAATGCCAGATATAGTTTCTATACAATAGCAAATATTACTTCAAGCTCAATCTTCAATTTCGAGTCTACACTGTTAGTTTGTTACAAAGAACGTGATTTTACTTCCAAAGTGTAGAATAGTATAAATTTCCCATGTGTGATCTTGTAATGTTATTCTCCCTATATTTCATATCTTGTACTTCATTTTGGAATAAATGAAATTTACGTTTTGTTGTTAAAAAAAAAAAACAATATGCATGGTTCATCATCGGCTGGTTCATTGCCTAGTCTGTGGCATCCAATCTGCCAACAGAGGCAACTCGACCAAACACTGATCTAATCTTAGCATATCTCTGAACTCACTTATTGTCTTTTTAGACTGAACAGATGAAAGGTAAATCAAAATTACATTCTACGATTGAGAGAGATTTTAACCAGCACGTACTAAAAAAGTGGAAAGAACAAAATTACACTTTTAAGAGAATAATGGAAATTTTTAAGAATATATAAACACAAGAAAAGAACCGATCCAAAACTGAATTGGGTCGAAAGTATCTTCAGTCGCCTTTGGTGTCACGGTTCTAGCCTAACGATGCGAGAAGCGCCTCGTCAGACAGTCGTCTCAAACTGTCATCATTAGTTTGAGAAAAATAAGAATTCATGCTAGCTTGTTCCTCCCGTACCAAGTTCGAAAATGCATTTTGCTTTACATAATCATCCAGTGGCAGGTTGGCCGCATCAACATGGTTCATACTCAACCCTGGCACATCCACCTGCATGTCGTCACGATTCGGATGACAAGTTAGATCTATTCGTCCGGTGCTGGTCTCAGCAACCTCAGTTTGTTTTCCGCGTTGATTTCTTTCATTTTCCGGATGAGTTGCATGCAAAACTGCATTTTCCGATGTTCCATTCGTTTCTGGTTCATCCTTAAGATCATTGTTGCCATTCATGGAAATTTCTGATTCTCGTTCTGATAGGCGCTTCTTCTTGCGCAGCATAAGAGTTTTGAAGCGGCGCTTTACCATCATGCACACATTACATATGCATGTTGGTTTGTGCTTGCCCTTCCCACTTGGTGGCTGAATGCACACTATGCAAGTGCAACCAGGGCGATGCCGTGGATGCTTGGTAGTAGCTCCAACGGATGACTCTGGATCAACATTTTCTTCTAGAACTGCAGCACTAGCTAAAGCATCTAAGCCAGAAGGCTCACATTCTAGTGGTGGCTTATGGTTTTCCATTATCCTTCGCTTTTTCAAATCTGAAGGAGATGAAATCAAGGGGATGTTAGTTTCTGAAGAGAAAAGTCGTGCATTTTAAATTAAATCTAACGAAATACTATGTCCAGCAACAGTTAACTAACACTTTCCCGAACAGAACCGGTCTCCGCATGTGAATGATAGGATTTACGTAAGCAACAATCACTCTTGTTACATACATACTATACATGGAAATTAGAAGTTCATAAAGCAATTTATCAACCTATATGCACATATGCCATGCTACAAAAGCAATTTATCAACCTATATGCACATATGCCATGCTACAAACAATTAATATATATGTTTGATTGATATTCAGTATACATGTTTCATAGAGATTCAGTATATTTCTTTTGTAAAGTCATGTCTTTGATCTAATCAAAGCAGGATGCAATGCACGAGAAACAACTCTTCCAAAGAATACTGACATTTACAGAGCAATTAGATAACCTCACATCAAATCCAAAATTAAGATCAACCAAACCATCACCTTTGCTCATTCTCAGTAAATTATCCAAATCCTTCGAACTCATCTCCTCCGGTGCAGAACATGCACACCTAAGAACATATTGTTGAGTATAAAAACAATAAGTAGGACTCTTGTCCATTTACGGCTTTAAAAAATGGCTAATAAAATATAAAAAGAACAAAAGAGTTTAGCAAAAACAAAGGAACCTGCTAGAATCCCAAACATTTTCCAAACATGTCCACTTTGGATGAAGAAGAGCATCCACAGGTAACTTTCGCCATTTGGAGCAATCATCACATTGAGCCCATTGTTCCTGTTCCCTGGAACGGATGCAGTGGATTTAGCACCAAACTTAAATCATTTTCTAGCGTTCTGGCATGCAGGCATGAGGAGCACACTAGTGATTGACCTTCCCGATATTTACAGTATACAGCACATCCCTGTCACAGTTACAGTTGCTGCAAGGTTTCGAGCAATGCATTTTTTTCCTATCTATTGCACTTTCTTTCCATTAATATATACGATAACTAAGATAGTAGAATGAAAATTATAGAGGAGTGTGGGAAGGTTGTACAAGATGAGAAGATTGACGACAGGGAAGGACATGAGAATAGGTATATGCCTCTTTCATTCTTCCAGATTGCAAGGACAGGAAAATGGACTAAAGAAGCTATGAGGCATACAATATCAACCACGTTAAGGGCCGAGGCATCACTACATATCTTCAAGTACACACTTCACAGTATCGTCCTTGAAATTTGTTTCCAGAAATGGACTTGAGAATTTTCCAGGATATTTAAATTAAAAAACTCAGAAAACTCCCATACAAATGAATCCAAGTAATTTTTATCAACAAAACTGTAGCAAAAACCTAATATAGGATCTCATCTGACTGAAATTCTAAAAACAGACTATAAATTTAAATCACCCATTGTTTATATCAAGAAACTGTTAATAATGAGAATAAGAAAATCATTAATGTATTAAAAGCCTTACCCAGATGGTCGAGCGGTGAATATAGTCCTCTTCCCAAAAACTGGAGGCTCCTAAATGACAAAAAAATATTGATCAAATACTTTGTCAAGGATCTGATAAAAAACAATTACTTTGTCATAGAACAGTGTCATTTGAAACTTAATCCTCCAAATTGATCAAAAGTTTTTGGACAGATATACTGGACACTTGATAAATTAACAAAAATCTTGCACATGAAAAACTTACATCATATTCTTCAAATTCATGGTCATCAATTGTTACTATGCTGGGTTTTACAGTTGGTGGTGGACGAAGCAAGTCCTGTGCTTCTTCCCATGTGAGTCTCAGTTCTAATGCATCCTCACTATGCATGAGCAACCTCTTACTTTTTGGTCCAATATTTCGAGTCCTCTTCTTCTCTGTAACAGCCACCTGTTGCTGCAGTGAGTCCCCATTTACCTTACCAGCACTGTTCTCATTCTTATTCCAGCCAATATCACCATCAGCTAAATTCAAATTTAGGATAAAGCATTCAGGTAAGTATCCTTGCTCCTGC
>CAODLS012293725.1:0-11928 GCA_948243855.1 Flueggea neowawraea | reverse complement strand
ATTGGATGTGGATTTAGGCTTGGACATTGATTTAATTATTAGATATTAAATGAGGAAAAGAAGGGAAGAAGTTGTGTTAGAAAATGACTCTTAAAACCTAAGCTAGTTTGGTCAAACTAGGACACTACTTTTGCATGATATGTGGCCAGTTTTTTTGCGATGAATTACAGCAGATATTGTAGTGTTTTAAGTGCCTAAAAACATTGAATATATTAGAGGACATTAGGGTTTTATTTAAGCATAATTTTGGCAGCCACATTAAAAAAAAAGAAGCAGCAAAACCAAAACTCTTCTTCCAACACACAACTCTCTTCTCTTCTCTTCAAGGTCCAAATGAATTTGAGAAGGAAAAACAGAAGCTAAACCCTTTCTTCTTTCCTTCTAAGCCTCCATAATAACCTCTGGTTATAGCTAAAATAAAGAGACATCATTCTCTTCATTTAGAGCCAAAGTCGAATGCCCTGTTTTGTTTGGACATATTTTGTTGTTGCTAGCACATCCCCTTAACCACATAGTTTTTTGTGTGTGTGTGTGTGTGAACATAGATAGAAGTAATGATTCATAGTCCTTTTCATTGGCATCAAGGCAAGGAGAAAGGTACCTTAACTTTGTTTCGGTAGGGCTCTATTGGTGATTAAAATTCGGCACACATAGCTCAAGGGGAAGGTATAAATTTGGCATACTTATTGTTCCTTGTTATTATGTTTTGATTGTGATTTTTTGTGAGTGCAGCTGGGCTGGTTTTCGATGAAAAATTGTTTGCTTCCGCTATGTTAAACCTCTGATTATGTGCATTGAAACCCTACAATCATTTGGGTTATGACTTAAACAATTTTTCCTGTTGGGCCATTAATTTATCTTAATGATTAAAACATGATGGAATGAGCTCTTGGTGAATTCGGCACACTCTTTTTAGGCCACAAAGAATTATGAATTCGACAATGATCTTTTAATTAAAAGGTTTAATTAAATGATTAAAAGGAAAAGAAGAAGACTTCTTGTTTAAGTAGGACTTGTTCAAAACGCAATCTCCTATTTTATAGGATGAGAGAGGCCGGCCACACTGATGCACAAACTAGGGTTTGTGGAATGAGAAGAGGTGATGGCACACAAGTTAAATCCGATTAGGTTTGGTCTCCTATTTTTAGAAGTTTTGACAGCCACAAATTGCATTAAATCTAGGGTTTTTATTTGTGAAATAAAGACTCTAAGAGGGTAAGAAAAAAGTGACGACGGAAGATACACTAAACCCTAAAAAAGGATTTCAGAAATTCTCTCCTTTTCTCCCTTGTGTGACATTCAGCCGAAACCGATCACAAAAGCAAGAAGAGAGTTTTGTACTAGCATACGTGGTCTAACCTAGAGATCTGCATGTGTGAGAAAGTAGAGGGGAGTCATCTTTTGGCAGTCCCTAAACCAATTCAGATTAATAAAGCCAAAGGAGCAACCAAATTCGGCAACACTTTTGAATTGGAGCAAAACTGTTCCGGCAAAACCAAGAGGTAAACTTGCTTAGCCTTTTTTTATTCACTATGATTACATACAATGTTGCTAGGTGTTTCTTGTGTATTCCGCTGCGTTTACTATTGATTAATTACATAATAAACCCAACAAAAACTTCTCATTTGTGATTAGTGCTCCCGGTTACTTAGAAAATACTTTATGACAATGCTTTGCATACTCATATCAACAGATAGCGGAGTAGATTAAGAACCCCATGTACTTGTCCCAGTTTAGGCTCAACATCAAAAGTGAAGCATAATCATTTAAGAACACAATAAAAGCACTACACATTCGTTAAGCCAAGCTTACTCAAAATTTTCAAAATGTAATCAATGAAGCACAACCTTGACAATAAGTTTGAAACTTTTTACTATGCCTCCACTAATAGATTTAAAGTTTTTGATAAAAGAACTCTAAACCTTGCCACCTAAATGCATTTAATGTTCAAGCTACCAACAAATAGTATACCTTCTTCAATTGATCATGTGGAAAGCATACTAACACACTACAGGATTCCTTTAAACCAATTCAATCTAAAATTTCATTCTTCTCAAGTTTGACATCTCCTAAACATTTAAAGCACAATTCAAGCAATTTTTAAAAAAAAAATTAGCATTTTTCAAGCAAAACCACCATACAAGAAAAAAAAATTATAAACAATTAACCCACACATTCACTAAACCCCTCCCCTACAGTTATTTTGAATATTATCCCCAATGTTCGACAAAGTAAGTCCAGATCAACATTAACATAATCAAGAACAAAAGGGACAAGTTCAATTTCAACATTAAGCATAAAAGTAAAAGAGATAAGGTTTAGAATGCTTCTCTATTTGCTGCTTTGATTGTGATTGCTCTTGCCATGATTGGACGACTCAAATTTTAGGAAGAAAACATGAGAGGTTAGTGGAGCACATGCATATATATCATCATGAAAGTGATCAACTTGTCCTTTCCATTGAACATCAATAAAATATTGTAAGATAAACACAAAAGTAAACATGCTCCTATTCTAGATGCAAAGATGCATGCAAGTGCATAAGTGAAAGATAACCACAGTTTAACATCATTGCGGACCAAAAGTAGTTTAACGTCATTACGGAAGTGCGCATAGGATCCATTTGTGGTGCCAAATAGTCCTCTGGTGCATGTATGAATTGTTTCAAACTCTTGCCATGAACTTTGAGTGGTGTGTAATCATTAAGCATAGAGCCACTAGTACCACAATAATGAAATTTTGAAATCACAAATGGACAGCACCATGGCTTTGGCATTTTCTCGATGTGATATTCCTTCCAAGCTCCAAGAAAGTCTCAAAAGCGTGCATTACCTACAAATTCAAAAGAAACAAAATATAAGCAAAAAGAAAATAAACAATCACAACTAGCAACACCGTCCCCAGCAACGACGCCAAAAACTTGATCGGTGGAATCTCAAGTTCACGATTGTCGATGAAGTAATAAAATAACCTTCGGAGTATTCCTAAGGTGTTGAAACCACAGGGACGAGTGCTAGTTGTGATCGATTATTGACAATAAAATAAATTTCAATAAAAGTAAAAGGGTTGATTTTTGGTGTTTTCAATAATGAAAGACAAGGAAATAAATGACAAAAAAAAAATAAATTACATAAAGATAAACTTTAGGAATTCAAAGACTTAGCCAAGATTTCTGCTTACTATATTTATGAACGGTTTTATAGAATTGAGTGTTCTCTCGCTTCTATCACCTAGAGGCTCTTTCAAGTTCATCTAGGCTATTTCTACATTTATTAGAAGGATCCTTTCGGTCTCAACTAACTAAACTAAAGTCATTAAGTTCTCTTGGAAATTTTATTGAACACCTCATTGGAATGAGTATTTTCATCTCATAACCTAACAAGTTTAATGCATGTCAACCTCATCTATCCTTCTCCTTTCGGTCCTTTAACTAGGTTTGTTAGAAATACCACTATGGTGATCAAGCATAATGAAATTCAATTATAACATGCCATCAAATCAAATCCAAAATCTTATACAATTATAACATTCAAGAACAAGAGACAATAACTACAAATATTGCAATAAAGCACAATAATCCATACATAAATGCAATAAGCATCAATTAAGGTCTACATCTTCAAATCCTAACAAGATGATTAAGTTACCATGGTTTTGTACAAGAAAATATAACAATAAATATCAACAATAATTTGAAGAGATAAAGGAGAAACAAGTAGAGAGAAAGCTTCTCTTAGGTATCCTTTGAGAGAACTCCTCAAGCTTCAAGAATGGCCTCCATATCTTCTTCCAACCCAACAAAAATTTCTTCCAAGTGGAATAACAAGGATATAAAGATATGCTTAATGGTTGGTTCCAACCCTACAATAGTGTTCTTCTAAATAGAAGAACACAAGTGAAAGAATTATGTATTTACCAAGGTTGTCTCTCCTCTTTGATGCACATATGGGCGGCATTTATAGGTTTGAATACGGCCCAAAAACCCTAGACAAGTTTTCAAGTTGATGCATGCATGTTGCCCACTTGTTGGCCACTTTTTGTCCACCTCTGAAACCTAGCCGAAATTGGACTTTTTTACCAATTTATGTTGGCCACGGTCTTACCACGCCCCTTTGCACGGGTGTGGTCCATATCTGCCAAAATTGGTGCATTTTTCACCTCCACCATGTTCTCACCACGCCCTTGGTGGCTGACCATGGCCTTGCCACGCTTTGGCCCTCCAACGGTAAATCGCGCGACGCGATTTTTGCACCTTTTGAGCCAGTTTTCGTCACACTTTCTTCCATTCATCTTCCAACTTCAAAAACAAATTTTTCATGCCCTTTCATCCTATTCCATACATTCTTCATCACCCTACACAAAACACCAAAAGTGTATAAATTCACCGATAATCAAGTACAAGTAGGGCATAATTGCTATACTTTTATACTTGAATTATTGTGTAAATTTAGGACATATCAACCTCATAATCAAATCATGATTCAATCCATTATTTATACTATCATTATAAAACCGCATATACAAAATCCTAAACAACTTTCTAGATGATTCTTAACATCTTATGCAAATCATCAAAAAAATTATGCCTCAACACATAAAATTTCGAATTTTATATTGCTAAATTAAATCCTAACATGCATCATTAATTCAACAACAATATAATACAATATTGAATAGGGCTGAATTCAACAAGTCACACAATTATATCTCATACAAAAGGAATCGTCTATGTTGATGGTGCAAGTGTCTCTGATACCTCTGTTGAGATTTATGAATAAATTTATGACATTCTTAAGCATACATCGCAGCAAAAAAAATTAACCCATATTCCACCAAGGATCCATGCACATCAACATACACTATTAGGCTTAGTGTATTTTACCTTAAAACACGATGCTAGAGCGAATGAGTAAATGGATTGTAGGTGTAACTTTTAGTACAATAAACCGAATGTCCCTCTCCTCATGTTGCCTTTGCACAGACATATCTAAAGGTATCCACACAAATGAACTTGCTTGAATCGGCATTGTGTACTAGCACTAAGAATCTCTATTCTTCTCTTCAAAATTTTGGTTTTCTCTATTTGTAGTGGCTCTCACAAATTTGGCAAAGCCTACCTAAAATAAGATGTTCTATTTATTTATATGCACATAGGAAACCCTAATAGGGTTCAATTATGGTTGGCCCAAATTCTCCTATGAAATAGGAGTGTGTGCTAAATTTCCTAGTCAATGTGCATTAGGTTTTCATTCTCTTGTCATACAAGAATAAGGACTCCTAAGAAATAGGAGTATGACCGAATTTTAGACTAGGGTTTATTAATATTATTGGCTTTTAATTTTATGATACATCATCATTATACAAATCACTCTCCTATAAATAAACATGGGTCGAATTTATGTCGCACATGAAATATGCCCAAAAAATTATTTAACTTAATAAGAAGTAATTTATATTAAAAGCCCATTGCATTATTGGATAATGTCTTATATCAAATTTAAGATATAAATCTTAAAATCTTGAATTATAAATAATTAATCAAATTAATTATCTTAACAATTCAATTACCATAATAGAGAATAGTTGAGAGTCAATCCAACTTATTTTAGTGTGTGACCCAATAGGCTCAATCGAAATTAGCAATGGGCCTTGTTCCAAAACTTGGGCCCATAACAAAAGAGTCCAAAGTGAAAAGGGCTACATTATTACTTCTATTGAAAGTGATAGAGGTAGAGAATTCTCATATGAGCCATTTGTATCCTATTGTGAGGAGCATGGAATATTGCACAACTTTTCTGCTCCAAGAACACCTCAACAAAATGGAGTTATTGAGAGAAAAAATAGGACATTGCAAGAAATGACAAGGATATTGTTAAATGAGAATAATTTGCCAAAGTATTTTGGAGCTAATGCTGTGAATACAACATGCTATGTCATTAATAGGACTTATGTGCAATCCATACTCAATAAAACACCATATGAGTTGTATAAAAATAGGAAGCCTAACATTTTCTACTTTCATGTTTTTGGTTACAAGTGCTTTGTTCATAACAATGGCAAAGATACCTTAAGAAAATTTGATGCTAAATCAGATGGGGGTATTTTCCTTTGTTATTCTTTTATAAGTAAGACTTATAGAATTTGCAACAAGAGGCTAGAAAAGGTTGAGGAATCAATTCATGTATTTTTTATGAAAGTAACCATTTTGTGCTAAGTGTGGATGATGATGATTGCAATCCAGGCTTAATGAAAAAAAATGAAGGATATGGACATCAACGATAAAGGAAATGATTAATTTCAGCAACCTCAAGATGAATCAAAGAATATAGACCATAAGGAATTGCTAAAGGAATGGAGATATGCAAAGAATCACCCAAAGGAAAAAATCATTGGAGAAACTTCCCGGGTGTGTGTACTAATTTTCACTTCAACATGCAGTAAATTTTGATTTTAGCTCTCAAGTAGTTCCAAAGAATGTGAATGATGCTTTGGAAGATGAATATTGTATTCATTTTGTGCAAGAGTAACAAAGTTAATTCATAAGGAATGAAGTGTGGAGTTTAGTCCCTAAGCCGAATGGAGAAATGGTTATTGGAACCAAATGGGTGTTTAGAAACAAAGAAGATGAAGATGGAATGGTAGTAAAGAAAAAATCTAGACTGGTTACATAAGAATATCTACAATAAGAAGGCATTTATTTTGAGGAATCCTTTGCTCCAGTTGCCAGACATGAAGCTATTAGAATTCTACATTCATATGCATGTTTCAAAAACTTCAAGCTATTCCAAATGAATTTCAAAACTGCTTTCTTGAATGGATACGTCAAGAGGAAGTTTATACGAAACAACCACCCGGATTTGAGGACTCTCATCGTCCAAACCATGTTTTCAAGTTAAGAAAGACTCTTTATGATTTAAGGCAAGCTCGTTTCTCTTGGGAGAATGATTTCAATTAAGGAAAAGTGGATAACACGCTTTTCATTAAGCCTAAAAAGGATGATTTACTTTTGGTGCAAATTTATGTAGATGACATTATATTCGGTGCTACTAACCTATCTTTGTGTGATGAGTTTTCTGAGTTGATGGAAAAAGAATTTGAAATGAGCATGATAGGAGAGCTTAGCCACTTTCTCGGATTGCAAATTAAGCAAACAAAGGATGATGAAGAATTTAGTTTCTTTTAAAACCAAGAAATTTTTGAAATTTTTAACTAAAATATGACATTCATATAAGGATAACGCAACAAAAATAACAAAAGAATTTATCCTAGAATTCCACCAATGATCTATGTAAATCAACATACACGATAGGGTAAGGGTTTTTACCTTAAAACCAAAGCTCGATTGAATGAATGAATTGAGTGTTGATGTAGCTTTTAGTATAAACTTGAAACCCTTTCAACCACGTTGCATTTGTGCGAACATGACCAATGGTATCCACACGAATGAACTCCTTTGGATGGATCATGTGTAGTAGCACTTAGAATCACTATTATAATTCTCACAAATAATTTTCTCTCTTTGTTTCTGACGCTCACAAATTTGGCTTTGCCATTTCCATTAGAAACAAGACTATGGTGTGCTCCTATTTATAGGCATATGTGAAAACTTAAATAGGTGCACTAGGGTTGGCCAAAACTCTTCCTTGTTCAAGAAGAATTAGTCCACACCAATACAAGAAGGGTGTGTGCCAAATTCCTTCTCAAATTGGGAGCCAAAATCCCTTTCCTTGTCATACAAGGATTCGGCCTGCACTCCTAAAAAATAGGAGGGGAAAATTCGACAAGCAACCCTAATTTGGAGTGTGTGCTGAATTTGTTATGTCCTTTTTAGGGTTTCCTTCTCCTTTTCATACAAGAATAAAATCTCCTAAAAAATAGGAGTATGGTCGAATTTCACACTAGGGTTTATTAATGTTATTGGGCTTTTAATTACATGATACATTATCACTAAGTAAACCACTCCTTAATCAATCTACATGGGCCCAAATCATGCCATACATATAATTTATACCCAAAACATTATAAGAAGTAATTATTACATTAATGGATAATATCTCATATTATATTTATGATCTAAATAATAAAACCCTAAATTATTAATGATTAATCAAATTAATCATACTAATAATTTAATGACCATGAGAGAGAATATTTGTGAACCAATCCAAATCGTTCTTGTGTGTGACCCAATAGGCCCACTCAAAATTGGCAATGGGCCTCGTCCCAAACACTTGGGCCCAAAGTCCATAAGCGGTAACTAGTAAGACATTATGGCAACCCAAAATCAAGTGGAGTCGGTGATTCAAGTTAACCTTTTACAGTTTGATATTTAGTCCTTTTGTCTCAGGATATCCATATTAAGCATAAGGTATGATCACATGTCAACCTTATGTTGCTTCATGTGTTTCTTGATCCCAAGTAGATTGATATGAAAAATGATATTAATAACTCTTTATCAATTCATTTGAGTATGCATACATTCCATCAATCCTACTCAACAAGTGGCCTAAAGATATCACTCTTCATAAGAGGAACAAATCCATCACTCTCACTATCACTCCTCTATAAGATTCATGACATCCAATCATAGCCTTTATTATTACCCTATTACGAATAACGTTTGACTAAGTCAAAACATGTGATTCCTCATGTAGGAGTCGATAGTGAGTTTCAATCAGAGGACTCAAACATCACCACTATACGAAAGCTACTAGTGACATTGATCCATGAAGTGTTTTCTTAGCGGACCAGTCCAATACATGTTCCCTAATATGTATCTATGCTCTAAGTGATATCACATATCCATAATCAATAAAACATGATTATCCTCTTAGCAACATACTAACCTTGGCTTGTTGTCATTCTCATGATAACAATCGATTAGGAACCTTTAGAATAGTATTCTTTTTACCTTATGGTTTTGCTATCAAGTCACACATTTGATGACATAAGGAAGAATAAACTATTTATGAAAGTTTTATTGTCATAAATAATATAATATTTTATAGATATGAAATGAAATGAAATGCCTTTTTATTTAAATAATAAATGTAATGACAATGTATATCAATGATTAGACTAGGGTACAAAACTAACAATCTTTCACTTGCACTAGTCCCAATCAGGAACGAACCTAACACCTAAAGACCTAACAAGTCTTTCATTTTTCACTTCTGGGGAAGCCTTTGTCAAAGGATTCACTACATTGTCATTGGTGTCAACTTTGCATATCTTAACATCACCTCTTTCGACTTTCTCTTGAATAAGGTGAAATTGTCAAAGTATGTGTTTGGTTCTTTGTGTAATCACAACACAAGTCTACTGGGTTTATGATGCTTGGGATGACATCAAAACTAGTAATGATCTTCTTGTGCCAAACAACTTCCTTTGTTGCGTCCAATGCAGCTATGTACTCAGACTATGTAGTAGAATTGGTCATTCCTTTCTTGGAAACCAGCATGCTAAATCCCTTTTTAGCATTTTATCAACGTATACACTTTCACTTAGTCTAATTAGCCTCTTAGATCTATGTCTACAGATTTTGTATCCCTAGGATAAGTGAGGATTCACCTAAGTCTTTCTTTGTAAAACACTTTCTTAATCAAGTTTTGAAACTCTTCAAGGTTGGAACATCATTTCCAATGATTAAGATGTTGTTATCATACATTACTAAGAATAATACCACACTCCCACTAACCGTCTTGTATACACAAGGCTCATCTTCATTCTTGACGAATCCAAACTTTTTGACTATTTCATCAAAACGACTATTTCCAACTTCAGGATGCTTGCTTCAAACCATAAATGGATCTTTGAATCTTGAATACCTTGCTAGGATTCTTAGGACCAAAAAAACCCTCGGGTTGTGTCATGTACACATCCTCAAGGAGGTTTCCATTTAGGAAAGTAGTTTTGACATCCATTTGACATATCTCATAGTCATAATATGCTGCTATGGCAAGAAGAATCCTAATGGATTTGAGCATAACGAATGATGAAAAGGTTTCATCATAGTCAATACCATGTGTTTGTCTAAAACCTTTTGCAATGAGTCTTTCTTTGAAGATCCCATCGGATTTTAGCTTATAAATCTATTTGCAATCTGACTTTGGCTCCATCGGGTAGATCCACCAAGTTTCAAACTTGGTTATCATACATAGGTTGCATTTCTGATTTCATGGCTTTATGCAATCTCACAGAATTTGGATCTACAAGCGCCTCTTGGTAGGTTGTAGGCTCATTGTGGTCTATAAGAACAATTCCTTTATCGTCAGTTATGAGAAATCCATATATATCAAGCTCGTGACAAATCCTAACATACGTTCTTGGGCCTTGTGTCACAGATTTGGACTCCACAACATCTTGTGAGTCATCTTGAATCTCCATTCTATCTTCAAGAGCTATTTGTGGTTCCTTTATTTCTTCTATAACTACTTTACTCCCACTAATCCTTTTAGAAATAAACTACTTTTCGAAAAAGGTACCATTTCGAGAAACAAACACTTTGTTGTCGAATCGATTATAAAAGTAGT
Organism: Flueggea neowawraea; assembly: GCA_948243855.1. Taxonomy (NCBI): domain Eukaryota; kingdom Viridiplantae; phylum Streptophyta; class Magnoliopsida; order Malpighiales; family Phyllanthaceae; genus Flueggea; species Flueggea neowawraea. The sequence goes on along the minus strand of CAODLS012293725.1, from coordinate 1,396 downwards.
ATCCCATTGTTTTCTTTGGATAACCCACAAATATACATTTTTCATATTTAGGTGCTAACTATTCCTGAAACGTAACATTTCACAAAAGCTTCGCATCCCCAAATCTTTGGAAAAGACATTATGGGTTTTTTCCCATTCCATATCTCATATGGTGTCTTTTCAACCGCTTTAGATGGAATTTGGTTAAGTATGAAAGCAACAGTTTCAAGGCATAACCCAAAATGAGATTGGAAGATATGTTTGACTCATCATTGATCGAACCATATCCAATAGAGTTTGACTTCTCCTTTCGAACACGTCATTCCATTGAGGCATTCCAAGAGGAGTAAGTTGTGAGACAATCCCGCAGTCCTTAAGATGATTGTCAAACTCTTGGCTTAAATATTCTCCACCTCGATCGGATTGAAGGGCTTTGATATTCTTTTCAAGTTGGTTTTGTACTTCACTTTTAAATTCCTTGAACTTTTCAAAGGATTCTGATTTGTGTCTCATAAGATAAACAAATCCATACCCATTGAAAACATCAGTGAATATGATGAAGTACAAATAACCTCCTCTAGCACTTGTACTAAAAGGTCCACATACATCAGTATGTATTAGGCATAATAGATCATTGGCCCTTTCACCTTTGTTTGTAAAAGGACTCTTGGTCATTTTGCCTAACAAACAAGATTCACATGTGTCAAATGATTCGAAATCAAATGACTTAAGTAATCCATCTTTAAGGAGTTTTGACATGTGTTTCTCCCTTGCATGGCCCAAACAACAATGCCAAAAGTAGGTTTGGCTTAAATCATTTGATTTTAACCTTTTATTAATGTTATAGATGGGTTTGTCTTGTTCCAAGTTTAAAACATAGAGATCAAAAGATAATGTCAGAACACCAAAACAAATGTCTCCATTTGTAAATGGAAAAATTATTATTCTCAATAAAAAAATGAAAACCATAATTTTCTAAACAATAAACATAAATAATGTTCTTACTCATAGCAGGAATATAGTAACAATTCGACAATTGTAAAACATGTCCACTATGTTGGCATTCACGGCTAAAATATGACATCATATACATATATGACAGCAGATATAACAAAAATTTAATGCCTTGAATTCCCCCAAGGACCCATGCAAATCAACATATATAATTAAGGTTGGAAGATTTATCTTTCACCAAGGCACGATCAATCGGTTGTATGAAATGTTGGTGTAGCTCTTTGCACCAAGAACCCGAATCACCTTTGAGGAATCATGTTGCCTTTCCGCGAACGTGGCAACAGGTATCCACACGAACGAGCTTACCTTGGAATAATTGCAGTGTACTAGCACTCTTTTAGAATCACTATTCTAAAGCTCACAAAATTATTTTCTCTCTTTGAGTTTTGACACTCACAAATTC